>JAVQJD010030847.1:0-17778 GCA_036023655.1 Nannoperca australis | reverse complement strand
GGAAGCTAAGTCAGCAATACACACATTGCTGTTATCCATTGAAGACATTCTGTGTGTGTAACCCTGTGACATAAAGAGGAAGTTAGTGCAGCTCTCTGGTCTCTGTGGCTCCTGGGAAGTGTAGGTGAATGCAACAGTATTCAAAAGTGGGTGTTTTAAATGATCAGATGTCAACTGATGTTGAGTTGGTCTCGTTCTTTCTCTAGCTTGCAGGTAGAGGTCTCATTAAAGGGAGAGACCACCTCATGTGGGTCCTGCTGCAGTTCATATCAGGAAGCATTCAGAAGAATGCCTTGGCTGACTTCCTGCCCGTCATGAAGCTCTTTGACCTGCTTTACCCAGAAAAAGAGGTACACGCCTGCCCAGGAATATTATTTTACTACCATCATTATTTCTCCACTTGATTTCATTATTTCTTGTCTTTTGTGCTGAGTGTATTGCTTTAAATGTTTTCTATAGCAGAGTGTCTTTATTGGCTACAGTAGTAGTAGAGTGTACATTTGTTCAATAAGTAACAATGTTCTAGGTAGCTCCATCAGGGTTATCTGTGTTTTCTCTCCCGCTCCAGTGTATTCCAGTTCCAGATATTAATAAGCCCCAGTCGACTCACTCCTTTGCAATGACCTGCATTTGGATCCACCTGAACCGCAAAGCTCAGAACGACAACTCCAAACTGCAGATTCCCATACCACACTCTCTGAAACTGCATCATGAGTACGTATTTTTAAAATGCTGGACCCTGAAACGTGTACTGTAGGTCAGTGAATACCTCAGAACTGTGCACCTCCACACGGCGTGCTTCCAAACATCTGTGCACCAAAATACTGCACCCACTTAATAGTTCTATTAAAACCCCCCGCGTGACGTCTTACTGCCTCCCTCCGGCTTGTCTGTCAGGTTTCTCCAGCAGTCGCTGCGTAACAAGACCCTGGGCATGTCCGACTACAAGATCGCCCTGCTGTGCAACGCCTACAGCACCAACTCGGAGTGCTTCACCCTGCCGATGGGCGTCCTGGTAGAGACCATCTATGGGAACGGACCTATGACGATCAACCTACCCGGCACCAACTGTATGGCGTCAGGATCTGTCACCCCGCTGCCCATGAACCTGCTGGATTCGCTCACCGTGCATGCAAAGATGAGGTAGAGGAGAGCAGAGGATGTACAGATTCATTCATGGCAAAATGACGTGCTTTGTTTGAAAAATGATGATACAGAGAGCTACACATGTAACTCTCCCTCGCTCTTTCTGTCTGCCCGCCTCCAGTCTGATCCACAGTATTGCCACACGGGTGATAAAATTGGCCCACGCCAAGTCCAGCTTTGCCCTGGCCCCTGCACTGGTAGAAACGTACAGCAGACTGTTGGTCTATATGGAGATCGAGTCACTGGGCATCAAAGGATTCATCAGTGAGTTACAGACACATTTGGATTCAATGAAAATGTCCACTGTTTTGTTCCCAGAAGGATAATTGTTGACTGTCACAGTGTTCAGTGCGAGCACTCAGCAATGCAGATACACTAACGCGTCTCACACACATTATCAGGCAGTGTGAGGAGGAAGCTAGAAAGCTTAGGAGAGGAAAACATCTTATTTATTCTTTTTTTTTTTATTGTCAAAAAGGAATAACTCCGCTACATCATGAATAGAAAAACAATCAAAAAGCTTGAAATTGTATTGATTAAAAGCTTAGAACTTATAACAATATATACCTATTTGAGTTCCTGTCAATTTAAATTGAATTCCCCTTTTCCCCCCTGTGTACCACAGTGGACATTCACTATGAGAATATTTATACATATTAATTCACTTCAAGATTTATTTTAGTAACATTTAAGGAGGCAGCAGTATAATCTTCAGCATAATCTAAGTTACGCTGTTAAGATTCTAACACCGCCCTTGTCTTTTATGAACACGAGCATGATTGAGCAACAAAAACAAATGAATATTATTAATATTCTTTATGAAGGATGTAGTACGTTTTTCAGAATTTGTTACGAGTGCTGTAACTCCTCCAGTGTGTCGCTTCTGGTCCACTGGGTTGTAACATTGATCCACCCTCCGTCTTTTCAGGCCAGTTGCTGCCCAACGTGTTTAAGTGTCACGCATGGGGAATCCTCCACACGTTGCTGGAGATGTTCAGCTACAGGATGCACCACATCCAACCGCACTACAGAGTCCAGCTGCTTAGTCATCTGCACAGTCTGGCTGCCGTACCCCAGACCAACCAGAACCAGCTGCACCTATGGTAACGTAGACAGACGGTGTGATCAACATAACTCCCTACAAGATTACTCATACTATCACTGCTATAGTACACCTACTGTAAAACTTCAATCAGACTTAACTGCACACCAGATTGTGTAATTAAACATACTGCATGTGCAGATTAAGCTTCACTCCAAAGCGGTGCAATTCAGCACTTTGAATTGCATCAGGTTTATGAAAGGTGCTATATAAATAAACTTGCCTTGCCTTGGTAACAGGAATTCACAAGCAATCCCTGGTTGTTTGCTCTAACTTATTTTATGTTTCTTAATGACCTCCGTACATGATGGAAACAACACATGTACATTGTTATACAAAATGTCGAGAACTAGGCCAGTAAGTCTTGAATGTGAATCCATATCAATACACAATCACTTTTTTCATTAATTATAGCAGTTGATACAACAATTGTAGCTAAATTATTGATGTGGTTTATAGCAGAAACCGTACAGTTAGCTTCTGTGACCACACAGAAGCTAACTGTACAAGTTTTACTTCATACAAGGAGAAGACGGTTGTTTTAGTTAGTTAGGATGATAATTGTCTCTCTGGTTGTCTACCTTGCTGTCTTTGCCCCCCCCCTTAGTGTGGAGAGCACGGCTCTGCGGTTGATCACAGCGTTGGGGAGCTCAGAGGTGCAGCCTCAGTTCACCCGCTTCCTCAACGACCCAAAGACGGTTCTGTCAGCCGAGTCCGAGGAGCTGAACCGGGCCTTGATCCTCACCCTGGCCAGAGCCACACACGTCACTGGTACTGTAGTGCCCTTCTGCATTTACTTCTTTAGATCTTGTTGGGTTCTTAGTTGCTCTCTGTGCTGTTCTGCAGTTTGTTTGTTCGTTTCTTTCCTTCCTTTCTGGTTTATTCCTGTCAGTAAAATGTAAATTGAATTGACCGTACAGTCCCTGTTATTCATATCTTCTTAATAGTAAATGTACTAAGTTGCCTGCTTCGTGTCTGTGTGCAGATTTTTTCACAGGGTCCGCCTCCATCCATGGGACTTGGTGTAAAGACATCCTCCAGACCATCATGAACTTCACGCCTCATAACTGGGCCTCACACACTCTGTCCTGCTTCCCTGCCCCACTACAGGTGCACTATGGCCACTTAGACATGAATAACACACAACATGTCAACCTGCAGTTTAATTTGATCTCAAATCACATGCGTTCATCCTGTTGTAATGGCTGCCACCTCTCGTCCTCTCAGGCGTTCTTCAAGCAGAACAACGTTCCTCAGGAGTCCAGATTCAACCTGAAGAAGAACGTGGAGGAGGAGTACAGGAAGTGGAAGTCCATGGCCAATGAGAACGACATCATTACCCACTTCTCCATGCAGGGCTCACCCCCACTGTTCCTGTGTCTGCTGTGGAAGATGCTGCTGGAGACGGACCACATTAACCAGATAGGCTTCAGGTTTGGTGTCACATATTTTGTGTCTCTACAGAATCCACACAATCATGTGTTTATGTACAGTCACAGACACACATGTACATACAGTGCCTATAAAAAGTCTTATTTTATCTCTGAACACCAGTGAAAGTAATTTTGGTTGATACTGATCAGAAAAGATAGTGTATATATATTAAAATGAATTACAAATACATAAGATAGTCCCAGTTGAAGTGTGTTGGCACATCTCTTACACTCCCTGACACCACTGGGTGTGTTTTAAGGAAGCATGTGTTACTGATGCATCACAGATGATCTTGCATTTGTAATTTACACTAATTGGCCTGAGGGGAGGGTGTTCCAGAGTCTCTACGCAACATCTGTAGCTAATTGATCCAGCGGGAAAAATGCAGCGACGCTATGGGACGATGAGCTAACTTCAGCCGTGACTTTTGTGCCCCTCAGGGTCTTGGAGCGCATAGGGGCTCGTGCGCTGGTGGCCCACGTGCGAACATTTGCCGACTTCCTCGTCTACGAGTTCTCGACATCAGCCGGCGGGCAGCAGCTCAACAAGTGCATCGAAATACTCAACGACATGGTCTGGAAATACAACATCGTCACCCTGGACAGACTCATCCTGTGTCTGGTGAGGAGAAACGCGCATGCAGACAGAGAAACGTGTCCGCTGTGTGACGAGGCCTAACGTGTCTCGCTTCTCTTCCCCTCCACGTGCAGGCGATGCGCAGCCATGAGGGCAACGAGGCTCAGGTTTGTTACTTCATAATCCAGCTGCTGCTGCTGAAGCCCAATGACTTCAGGAACCGAGTCAACGATTTTGTGAAGGAGAACGCTCCTGAGCACTGGCTGCAGAGTGACTGGCACAACAAGCACATGAGCTACCACAAGGTACGCATGCAACAGAAACTCACTCTGGAACTGTGCAACGACGTGAGGAACCAATCGTTTTTAAATTGGATGTTTGTTCTTTTACCAGAAATACCCGGAGAAGCTGTACTTTGAGGGACTTGCGGACCAAGTCAACCCTCCCATGCAGCTCCAGCCTCAGTACCTGCCCATCTACTTTGGCAACGTGTGCCTGCGCTTCCTGCCCGTCTTCGACATTGTCATCCACCGTTTTCTGGAGCTTCTTCCGGTCTCCAAGTCTCTGGAAACTCTGCTGGATCATCTGGGGGGGCTGTACAAGTTCCACGGTGAGTAAATCTTCCTCTTAAATGTAAGAGGACTGCGTGGAGGAAAGAGTGAGCAGGTTTAAGGTGGAGGAAAAAGGAGCAATAGCAATAAATTACCTGAGTGAAAAGGAGAAGAAGGGCCATCTCCTGGGATGTGAATGAAATGTGTGTGCGCTCACTGCTGTGTTTGTGTGCAGACCGCCCGGTCACCTACCTGTACAACACACTTCACTACTACGAGCGACATCTGAGAGACAGAACCAATCTGAAGAGAAAACTGGTGCACGCCATCATGTCTTCACTAAAGGTAAGCGGAGGGAGACGGACAATACCTGCTTATGTAACACTTCTAGGATGTATTATTGAAAACATACATGTCCCTCATGTTGTTTAATCACAGCTGTTATTGATTTTTATTGATGATATCTTCTGATTTATTGTGTGTTTTACAGGACAACCGTACGCCGGGTTGGTGCCTCAGTGAAACCTACCTGAAATGTGGCATGAACCCCAGAGAGGACAACGTGTGGATCCCTGATGACACCTACTACTGCAAGCTGATTGGACGCCTGGTGGACAATATCCTTCATTAGTCTCGCCCCCTGTTGGTAGATGGATCCATCACTGTTGTCTCTAACTGACCCTCCTGACACTGGCTAATAAAAAGCCAGGGGCCTCTGTGCCAGCACTTCCAGCCTCCCTCAATGCCTCTCTGGTTTAAAGGCAGACAGTAATTGCTGTTACATTTGTAGTTCATTGAATCTAATCTAGTCATTTTATTGCAGCCAGTGTAGCTGCTGCAACAGAGACAAGTTGTTTGAAACCAGAAGGAAGTGGCTGTTGAAGTCGTGGATAAAGAAGTATACGCATATAATTAAAACAGGGATACTTCACACTGTCATTCCCCTGTTGATCTTCATTTTCTCCTCCAGTGATCTTTACCCCCCCTTAACTTTTCCTCACCCATGGCTGGCAAGTCACCCGGCCCCTTCCCCAACTGTGACTGGAGGTTCAACGAGTTCCCCAACCCTGCGGCCCACGCGCTGCACGTCACCTGTGTGGAGCTAATGGCTCTGGCCGTGCCGGGAAAAGATGTTGGCAACGCTCTGCTCAACGTCGTGCTGAAGAGGTACAATATGCAAACACAGTGTCACCTGGGAGAAATTAAATCCTGCTTTTTATAATGATAAAGATTAGTTTTTATTCGTTTTTTTTTATTATTAATGTTTAGGTTCATAGTCATATTTTTGTTGATGAGTCAGACCCTGTTTTCTTTCACCTTTTTTAGCCAGCCCCTGGTTCCCAGAGAAAACATCACCGCTTGGATGAATGCCATTGGACTTGTGATAACTGCACTTCCTGTAAGAAAAGAAAAAAAAAACGCTCAAAAGATCATCGCAGTCCTTCACTGTTGAGTGAATTTGTTCACCCTCATGTCCCCTCTTCCAGGAGCCCTACTGGATCGTTCTCCACGACCGCATTGTGTCTGTGATTGGTTCTCCGGCGCTGACATCAGAGACTGCGTGGGCAGGCTATCCCTTCGCCTTGCTGGACTTCACAGCCTGCCACCAGAGCTACAGCGAGATGAACTGCAGTTATGTGCTTGCGTTAGCGCACGCTGTCTGGCATCACTCGTCCATCGGACAGCTGTCTCTGATTCCCAAGTAAGGAAGTATTCCTCGCTCTTCTCTCGCTCTGTGTCTTTCTCATCGCTCTTTTATCATTTGCGGTTGTCGTGTTATCATAAATGTGTGTGTGTGTGTGTGTAGATTCCTGTCTGAGACGCTGAAGCCCGTCATCCAGACAGAGTTCCAGTTACTGTACGTGTATCACCTTGTGGGGCCGTTCCTGCAGCGCTTCCAGCAGGAGAGGACACGATGCATGTTGGAGGTTCGACCACACATTATTACATGACAGTGCAAAAAAATGATACAAAATAACTTCCCTTTAACTTTTATTTGTTTGTTTTGTTGCATGTTCCCTTTTTTAATTTTTTTTATACCCTTGTGTGTTTGTGTATTTCAGATCGGTGTGGCCTTCTATGAGATGCTTCAGGCGGTGGACCAACACTGCCAACACCTCAGCTACATGGACCCAATCGGTGACTTCCTCTATCACATTAAATACATGTACACTGGAGACAGCGTGAAGGAGCAGGTGAGATTTTATTCAAATTAACCATAAACCGGAGCATACAGCTTTAGAAAAAAAAAACTACAGTAGGCAATAACAAGATAATACAACAAAATAACAAACTGATGGAAATCTAAAAATGGAGACCTTTGTCATCCAGACTTCAAGTAAGACGACATCTGTGAACTCGCTGCTCCTCAGGAGACAGTTTTATGTCTCCAGCTTGTTTTTTTAGTTTGACTCTGTCACCTCCTCTGCAGCAAGACGATTCACCACCAGTGTCCAGACCTGACACCAGAGCTAATTAGAGGGGATGGAACTGTAGCTCCGCTCTGTGCTTGAGGCTTAGATGTACTTAAATTGACTTTACGAGTAATTCATTTAATAGACAAAGCCTGATAGCCACCTGACACAGAGAGTAGTCTTTACTTGAGCTCTTTGTGTTTTATTTTGGGTGCTGTGCTTCAAAACAAGGGATGTTACATAAATGACTGTGATACGTGTTGACCTTGTAATTTACCATAATTATTCTACTGCTTCAGAAAATTAACTGTACAGGTCTGTTTAAACACAAAACAGAATTATGTTGGTTGTATTTTGTTGTTTTTTCCTACATTGACCTTGATCTTCCTAGATAAATTTTTCTACATCATAACGTCGCTGGTTATATATCTGTCTATCCATCTTTCTCCGTTTCTCTTTCCTCTAGGTGGAGAAAATCATCATGACTTTGCGTCCGGCCATGAAGCTGCGACTGCGCTTCATCACACACAGCAGCATTATAGAGACTTCGTCGTCAGCTGCCACCGCCGCCTCTGCTTCCTCCGCCTCCTCCTCCGCCACCCCTCAGCCCCCCACCTCCTCGATCTCAACATCCACCGCCGCCGCCGTCGCCTCGCCCTCCTCCACACAGCACACACACACACCTATATAGGTGGACTTGGCAAACACAAGCACACAGGTGCAATCATGACGGCGGACAGACATTGCAGAGCAAAATATTTAGTTTAGGATTTTCTTTCTTTTTTCTTGACTATGATTTTGCTCAATGCATTAAAAATGCTTATTGTACTTTTATAAACAAGAACCCTAGAGAGCTGATTGTATTCCCTGAGCCTGAATCTTGTTCATAAGTGCATTAAAAATGTCAAATCTCCAAAATTTCACCAAGTTTATCTGAAGTGAAGAAACTAGTGAATTTTCAAAACAGGCGTCTCTATCAACAAAGATACAATAATATGCAGCTGTCTGTATCTGAGGCATTTGGGAGGACACATCAGTTCTTATTATCCTGACATGTAGTCAGTTTTTATATTGTACATTATTATTACTTCATTTATAAAAAGCGATTTTGGTATCTGGATTTGGCTTTTTATTGATGCTTCTTTCTACCAGCACTTCTTTTTAACACTTGTCTTTTTTTGAATGGTGTTGGACTGATAACTTTACCCTGCTGTTGGGATGGGCGTGAATACCCCGCCGTCTGTCAGTTCAGCGAACCCTCATCTTTCACTCTGGAGAAACACCTTTTCTTTAGGTGAGCCACACTCGGCCAAGTCATGACACAACCCATCTTCGACACCAGTAGGGGGAGTCCAACATTAGCGGTTGCCTTCAGTCACTCCTCTTCACAGATATACCTTTTGTTATTGGAGCACAGAGTGACACAGAGAGAGCTATTAGCAACCCTATTGGCCCAATTTGATCCCTAACCCCCCCCCTGTCTTTCTGCCACATGGATACCTCTAAAACATCTAAACAGATATTCTTTATACGCCCAGCTTTGAGCCAACAACACCTTTGGTGGACAGTTGGATTTGGGATTTTTGCCATTTGACAATTGGCAGTGAAACTAATGGTGAGAGAGAGACTTGATTCCAAATCCTGGGGGTATATTTGTTGAGTCAGTAGATCAAATTATAATTAAAAGCTGCAAGCAGCATTGAAGGGCCCTCGCACGTGCGCGTGTTGGGGCGTGCAGCATTAATTTATGGCAAAGGTCTTTATATTTAACAGACTAAATGTGAATAGGATCTGATGAATTCTCTCGGAGGAGTTTATCAAATTCGGCGCCTGGAAATTCCCTAAAATTGAAATTGAAATTGAATTCAGAATAACTGACTTCCTGCGCTATCGAGCCGTTTTGCCACACCCATGTGCAATACCCTTTTCAGATTTGTCACTGATGACGTGCAGAGTTTTGAGAATCCCATGCCCTGCAAAAAAAACGCTTCCTGTTTATGGCGAACAATGCGTTGTCGTGGCAACATCGTTTGATGAAAACTAAATTTTCACAGCGAAGCATCATCAATGTCTTGAGTCTTTGCTGAACAAATGTGAGGTGGATCTGGCTAACCTGCTAGGAGTATTGATTAAAAGTGTCATAGCAGAAACTTCCTCTGCTCACTAGGTGGCGCTCTGACTTTGATTCAATACTGACCCCTACATGTGTTCAGGGAATCTCATCAAATGTGATTAATATGGATGAAACATAAACATTTGCAGCGCTGCCGTAACCATGCCCTCTGGTGAAAAGTCACTATTTTCACTATCAAGCATCATCCAGGTCTTAAGGCGAACTATAACGTGTAATTTCCTGCTGCCAACAGATGGCGCTATGACTGTGGCTGAAAATATGCATATAGATGCCTTCAGGATGCAGGGGTCATGAAACCAGTCCAGTTATAAACCACTTCCTGTTTGATTACCATTCAACAAAATACAAAACCCTTAGCAAGAGAGTTTTCTGGACACATTTGATGTCGATCCGATAAAATCTCTAGGACTACTTTGTAAAGGTTTGTAGCCTTCAAATGGCAAAAATTACATGAACTTGGGATTAGGGTAGGGCTCCAAGAGAAGAAGTCTGACCGTGATACATATGCATACCAAATTTAGTGCATCTAGGTGAAACATGCCTCAGGCTAGTTTCTTAAAAGTTTGTAGGGGGCGCTACTGAGCCATTTTACCACACCCATGTGCGAGACACAAAATATCGAAAGAGTTTTTGAGAACTTTTAGCCGCTCAAAAGTCCAATTTATTTGGACAAAGAAATGCTTAGCAACAAACAGCAGAGGCAAAGTTAGCGACGACCTGGTGAGCATGGCGGAGCATTTAGCTTTTAAAAAGCCAGATACTTCCAATAACAGAACCAAAAGAGAGTGAACACTGGACTTACATTTACTTTACATTTATTTAACTTTATTGAGCATTGTAACTGTATCAAAAAGCAATTTCCCTTCTGGGATTAATAAAGTATTTCTGATTCTGATTCTGATACATTCATCACTGATTATAATATTTGTCAGTGTTGCAAGTGGCCAAAAACAACAACAGTCATTGCAGGGTTAAGTTGTTTTAACACCATCAGTCATGAAGATGTAGAGTCCAGGTATGTTTAAAGGTTAAAGGCGGATGTCTGGTGTTGACAATAAAAAGGCAAGATTAAGTATGATTCACTGTCTCTAGGCTCATTGTTGAGTTGCCATGTGAGGGCGAACCTCCTCCATCCTGCCTTCTTTATTTAGTCTTAACCTGGGAAGATCCTCAGTGAAGCTGAAGTCTCTGTGTGAGCCGTTCATCAGCTCATGTTGAAGTCTGTTCTTATTCCCCTCAAAACTGTATTTAAAACACGATGAAAGTATTTTTGCATAGAAAAAAACAATAAGGTTAAGACAGATAATCAATCTTTCCTTCTTATCCACTCTCAATTACATCTTCACTGTGTCAGCCGTAACTGAATTACACGAACATTATGCATGCTGCTACTTAAGTGCATTAGAGACCTGAACGTCCTTCAATGCAAATTTAACTCCTAGTCGTCCTTGCTTGTGGCTTTAGAGGAGAGCGGCTTCATGTTGATTTTAGTTTTATGGACATGGAGCTTGATTTCATTTTTTTTTCTTTTGTCCCAATAGTCCAAAACCCAAAGCATTTGCTGCTTTTCTTTGTCATTTACTGTCATAGATGACAAAGAAAAGCAGCAAATGCTGACATTTAAGAAGCTGGAACCAGCAAATGTTTGACATTTCTTCTTGGAAAATTACTATAACAAATAATCAATTATCAAAACAGTTCATTTTCGTTCCATCAACAAAACAATTAGTCGACTAATTGTTGCAGCTCTAATATCATTATTCCTCTTCATTAAAGTTCCATGTATACTAGGTCAACTGTGACTTAATAACAACTAACGCCGTGTACTCGAGGCGTTCAATCCTATTCTGCTTTCTGTCTGTGTGTGTGTGTGTGTGTGTGTGTGTGTGTGTGAGTCATCACATGATCGCTCTATAAGGCCCAGCTGAGATGTAGGTCACTTCGTGTGCTGTTGGGCCTGTGGCTTACCCGTTAAACTGTGGCCCTAAATGTAATGTGGCAACGTGTAGGCCTGTGGGATGCGGACGTACAAGCGGTCAGCGTGGTCGAGTAAAGCTGTCGTCACATACGCGCGTTTCTGTTTCAGCTCTGCTAGTGTTGCGTGGGAAGCCAGGGGTTTATATATAGCATGGTGGTATATGTAAGGCTTATGAGATGTGGATGGACTGGTGTACAGAGTGAATGTGTCATCTTGTATCAGTTGTGGACTCACAAAGACTCACTTTGGCTTCATTCCTATCTTGAACTTCCTCGTATTCATGTTTTTCAAGTTTCAGTCCCAGAACGGCTTTTGGTATTATTGTCCTGTTTTTTTTTTAGAAACAACACACTTTATTTATCTTCCCACTCACAACCAAAATACATGCGAGGAGGAGATGGTTGTTTCACAAACTCATTTGGGTTCCTTGCCACACAGGATAATCTCATTAGAAAAAAATTATAAGTTATAGTTTGACTGATGCTTTGGTTTATGACCAAATAACTAATGACATTCCCATTAGCCTGCAACAATGTTAAGAGCTATTTAGCACGCTAACCTGCTAAACTACGATGGTGTACATGGTAAATATTACCTCCTAAACACAAGCAGGTTAGCATTGTCACTATGAGCATGTCAGTATACGCTCACAGAGATGCTAGTGTGGCTGTAAACTCTTCGTCGTGTTACCAGACAAGGAGCTAGCACCAAGAATACACTTTTAGGAGTAACTGCTATTTTAATAACCAAGAAATATTAATGTCAAGCAGAAGATCAGAAAGTTTCAATTGAAACGACCAGATTGAATAAAATACGTTGTTTTTGCCACTTCTGGCATGAATCACCGTACTTACTACGTATATCAGGTGTTCTTGCAATATATTAATTCTATTGTGTTGTGTTCCATTACAATATCATCTTTCTGCTGTTCTTAGAGTACTTACATAGTTCTGAAGTTACACGCTTAACTAGTTTTATGCTGAAGTTACAGTTGTGTATAAAGAGATAGCATCACTGCCTTGTAAACAATACCGCAGTCACAAACACTATGCACCCTCGAGTATTTCCTCCGTCCTTCCGTCACATTCAGTTATTCCTAAATGGGAAGCTCTGAATTAAACACACATGCAAAAACACAGACACAGAACAGAGCACCACCTGGGGTTGCCACGGTAACCTGGTGCATCTGGGGGGCGAGGGAGATACTCTCTGAGTATATCAGTGTATAATAGTGTGCGTGCACTCGTGATGATCTCCTAACCTTATCACCCTGAATCTTATCTGGCACTCTGATTTCTTCGATGAGGAGCGGCGAGACAGAGGAGAGGATGGGAGGGTGAAGAGGTGAGAAAGGAAGGGGAGAAAAGTGGAGAGGAGTGACAGATTTACGAAAGTGACAGCGGAAGGTGTTGTCCTCTGCGTCCTTCCTGGTGCACGATTGAAAAAAACACACCTGGTCCACGTTGAAGATGCACTCAAATCACAGCAGAAATCAGGTTAAGATGGGGCTCATCTGAAAATAAAGCAGGCAGATGTGTGTGTGTGTGTGTGTGTGTGTGTGTGTGTGTGTTTGGAGAATGCAGTATGGAGTATAATGGTGCCAGCGAGGAAGCAATTACTGACATAATTGTCATTACACAGTACAGTAATTAGAATTACTGTGAAGGACAGGCAGATGGAGAAGGACAAAGAGAGCAGCATCAGACTGTTTTACTAGTTTCACTTCAATCAAATGACACACATAGATTTTGTCCTTATAAAGACAATAATCACAATACATGTATGGACAATAAATGCATTTATACACTGTAAAGCATCATGAAACCACAAATCTATCGATTCCAATTACTGATTTTGTTATTCTGAGGAAAATGTTAACTGTGTTACTCTTCAGGAGTCCTGCATGTTCACAGTTAGTCAATACATATTAAAAAGATAATCAATGCAATGATGATTGAAAGTAATTGCACCTAATTAGAACCTAATTAAAGGAAGAGAGAATAGATTTTTATCATAGAAGGACACTGTTCTTTTATTTTTGTTGTTTGTTACATTAAAGCCCCTAAAATATCATTAAATCATCATCAACACATTAAATGTTCATGACTAAATAAAAAACAACAACAAAGTTCAGGGAAAAAAGAATATAGTTTAAAAGAGTTTAACACCCAACAGCTCTGCTTCAGCAGGACATTGTGCCGTCAGCGTGAGCAAACATTTGAATCAAAGTACATTTTGATTCAAATGTTGCTACATCCTGATTAATGCACAGAAGTACAGGACTTCCCCTATTTCAAACGGAGTCCCGCCCTCTTCAAACCAGTGAGAGAAGAAGAAGAAAGAAAAAACACAAAATGCAGAAATCTATCATGTGAAAAAACCAGAGCCGTTATAACTTTGGCAGAATCATTCATGTTCATGTAGGACCACGTCGCTCAGGGTAAGAAGCTGTTTGTTTTAAAAATTGCTAAAAGAAATAGGTTTTTAATTTTGGTCTCACTTCTAATAACTCTCAGTCAGCATCATTGCAGTTTTTGAGCAGCAAAGGAAAATCCATAATATCGAGGCGAATGCTCTCTGCAGCTTTATTCTAGTGTAAACTGCTGAGTGCTCGGCAGGCTGCTGATTGCCAGCAGTGTGTCTCCAGCTGATTAGAAATGCAGCTTTCCAAATCTTGAAATCCATTACATACACAGTAATAACTTGGTGCAGTTATCAGCGGACTGATGCTGCTGAAAAACACTGAAACGTGTTGATGAACACAGCAGAATAGATTCACATGAACAAAAGGAAAGCTTTATTTTTATGCTGTACTGACGCGGTGGCTGGTGCCTTAATCATCACACTGCTTATTTCCATCTGGACGAACACACACACACACACACACACATATATTAAATGTGAATTACACGTGCTTTGTTTTCTATGCTCAGTCAGAGCTGTTGACTAATATCTGCGACTGTAAAACATTTTCAATTCACTTTACAGGAATCCCACCTGCTTAGTAGCTTGTGTGTGTGTGTTTGTGTGTGTGTGTGTGTGGTCAGATGGTCTTCTGTAATGTGACGATGAAGGGAGTGGACAACATCCTCACCTTCATCGCTGATGATTAAGGAAGCGGAAAACAACATCCTCACCTTTCGTCTACCGTTGCTAGGTGAGTTTTTTGGGGGGGTTAAAAGCTCCCCGATGACAAACTGAACATTTTGAACAATGCTGTGAAGAAACTGTGACCCCCACCCCAATCTACTCTGTTTGTGTCTTATGAGCCCCTCTCTGGCCGAAACAAAGCTTGAAACATATTCCGCAGCCTGAGCGAAGTGTCTTTGTCTGTTCAGAAGAGGTTTGGGTCTGTTGGAGCCTCAGTGCAGCTGGTGTGTGTGTGTGTGTGAAGCAGCCTGGACTGTGGTAAACACTTCTTTGTGGGTGCACTCTGCCCATTTGTGGTTTTGGAAGTTTCTTCAACAGTGTCAACAGTTAGACAGCAGCTGATATTTGCTGTTACTTTATGTGCGTGTGCTCGGGCGGCGTGGGTGGGAATGTTTGGTTACATTTGAAAGTGTGTGTCTCGCAAAGACAAAATCTTTGAGCAGCTTTCATACATCTCTAGACTTTTTCCTGATTGAGGCAAAGCAGAGCAAAGGAAGGGTAATTATTCCAATGCAGTCTTTAAAGCCTGCATAATTAACACACACACACACACACAAAGATCAAACAACATAAAAAAAGAGTGACTGACAACACAGCTTTTCTTGCTTTTATCCAGTTTAACTTGAGGTGTTGATGCTTATTCACACATATATCACAACCCAGTCAGCTACAGACATGCCTGGTCAGTACACACACACACACACACACACACACACACACACAGATCATCGGATGTTCACAGAGCAATTTGCTGGTGTAATTACCAAGTGTAAATTGCAGCGGTTATTAACGGAGAGTCAACGCAAATCTCAGTTCGAGGCTGGAGGGACAAAGACCAGTTTGTCACATAAACAATCTTTGATCGAAGACAAGCCGTGAAAGTGAACCATCAAGTGCTTCCTCTTTGAATGTCATGTGATTGGTTTCCTTCACCAAGACTAGTTGTTTAACAGGGTTGATTACATCATGAATGATATCGGTAGCTACCACTTGAATTTGAATATCAGAGCTTCCCATGAGCACTTGAACACACCAACAAAGAAGTGTTTTGGAAACAGTTCCTGTATGAATTTCACTTCCATGTATCATATCTGCATCTTTACACAAGTTGATCTGATTGTTTTCCTGACATGAACTCAAACCACTGCTGCCCTGTAGGTAGAAATCAAATTGAATGCTGTTGAGTTCACTTGATTTGAAGTTAATGAAATGCTAAAACAAAACCTTCATTATGGTCTTTTAATCTGTTTCTGCGGCTCAAAGAGAATGCGCATGTTTCCGGAGTCTGGTTTTGCTTGCCATGTTAACATTCACAATAATTATCCAATCTAACCTTTACTGAATAAATACCCAGATTTTAATAAATTACAAATACATCAACGTACATGCGTCAAATCAGTTTATTCTGTGATCCAACCCTAAGCTTGACTGAGGCTCAGTAGCTCCTGCTATGCATGCTAACTACCCATATATATATATTTTTGGATTATTATTAGGTCTACTGATGCATTCATGTGTATGAGTTATGTTGTAGCTGGTTGAGGTGGAGCTAATTTTAACTACCTTATATACTGCTGGGTGTTTTAACCTACAATATGCAGTGCATCCTACATTTGAGGAAATACTCTTATTCGCTTGTGTAGCTAGAGCCAGCAGCTGGTTAGCTTTAGCATAAAGACTGGAAGCAAGGAGGAAACGGCTAGCTTGGCTCTGTCTGAAGGCAAAAGTTTATGATTTTACGTGTTTGTGTACGGGTCAAACTAATGAGATACAACCTGTTAATTTGTGAAAGAGAAAAAAAAAGAGGCGTACTGGTAGGAGGATTTAAGGTAACAAGTAAACTGTTTCCCCAGCTGCTTCCAGTCTTTAAGCAAATCTAAAATAAACATAAATAAAAAATACATAATCTATTATTTACAAAGTAACTAGATAACTAATAAAAAGTACAATATTTGCATCTGAAATGTAGTTAAGATGTGTAAAGTTGCATAAAATGAAAATATTCAAGTAAAGTACACCTAAAGTACTTCACTATTGTACAGCACCTGAGTAAGTGTACTTTAACACATTCCACCATTGGTTATGTACAGTACAGGGGAAAAGTTTCTTAAGTGAGAAAGTTATCACTCAGATAAATGACTTTAAGTACTGTACACAACTCCAAACATTCCAGTATCCCTCAAGTTTCTGTTGCGTTAAATCAGCTGAGAAGCTAAACACACAGTTCTTCAGAGACCGAGAGCATTATTCTTCCTAATAGATTCTGTGCATCTGTTTGTGGGTGAGTGGAGGGTGGGGACGGGTCTGAGGGGTTAGTTTGTTCATATTCCAGTCATGTTTGAGTCACCTTACAGCCGAGCCTCTTCACCACAAAGAATTTCTCTCTCTCTCTCTCTCTCTCCCCCCTCCCTCTGCCTGCCCTTTAATTTCTTGAAATTATCATTGTAATAATGGCCAGCTTTCAGCCCACAGCCTCAGTGAGATGGTTTCTATTTTCAAAATGTTATTATTTTTACAGTGTGTGTGTGTGTGTGTGTTTGTGTGTGTGTGTAGATTTGGCACTTACAGGAGAAAAAAAGTGAGATCCACGGAGGTGATAAGTATAGTAAGCTGGTCACAGACATATGCAGAATATAGAGCCCACTTATTAACTCGTGCTCTCTCTAGCTCAACCACACACACACACAAACACACACACACACACACACACACACACTTCTACAAATATGTGTGTTCAGTAAGGCCGATAGTGCCATGAGCTGAGACTAAAATAGAAAGAGAAAAGAGGATATTTTGTCTTTTAGAGCAGAAGCAGAGAACAACCCTGTGGGCTTCAGAGTGCACACACACACACACACACACACACACACACACACACACACGCTTAAACACATCAGAGGCACATACTTGTGTAAGGACGATGGCCAAGTTTTGTTGCTCTCGTGTTATGTTTTTTTTTTTCATTCTAAAAATGCCAAAAAAGTTGAAAATAATCCCCTTAGTTGGTCTGAAATTCGACAGCTAGTCCCAGATGAAATCCTGCCCTGTCCACTTCCGCTCAGACATGCAGAGTCTGCTTCATGTCAGCGTCATGCTCACAAAACAACTGACAAAAATAATGAACTATAAAAGTTGTTTTGATAAAAGGAAGTTGTGGAATGGAAAAAAGTTGTTTGCTGGATATGATCAATGTGTCCTTATTGAGGGGCTATGTGCCGCGGTCCTTTAAGGTAGCTGTAATTAAACCTCTTCTTAAAAAGCCCACTCTTGATCCAGGGGTTTTATCAAATTAT
>JAVQJD010030840.1:0-18690 GCA_036023655.1 Nannoperca australis | reverse complement strand
CTGTCGGGGTCGGTGTCTGAGTCCTGCAGGATCAGCCTGTCATAGGGCATCATGATTTCTCTGGTTCTTCACACGTGGATGAGGAATATTTCTCCGGAGATGCTGCTGTTGGTGCCGATATTGTGTTTTTTTCCTCTGACTGGAGCGGCTCCTTCTGTGACTACCGAGCAGCTGGACACAGGGGTGGTAAGTTTTCTACCTTTTCTACATGGGGGGTAAGAAGTTTAGCTACTTATTACCACTTTTGGACATGGGGTGGGGGACGTTTTCCCACTTGATACCACCACTGGACATGTAGTGGTGTGTTTTTCTACCCCTCTTCGTCCAGAACTGGCAGTTTAGCCTACTTTTGGATTTAGGCAAATGCTGCCCTACTTGATCTGAATTTTAACATTTCGCAGCAGTCCAATGCGCGAGGCAGCTTGGCGCTGCAGACTTGATGTGATGGAAAATAAAATAGGAGCCTGTTCCCCAAAGCAGGAATCAGGATTCCTGTAATGGCTTGCAATAAATACATGTAAATGTATTTTCCTTGGTGGAATATCGACCTCCTCCACAGCATGCTGCCATAGTATATATCCTGCACTGATGAATGCCAGACGGGGCTCACTTCCAGCACAGTGACAAACCATGCCATAAGACCTTATTGGCCATTTCCTTTTTTTTTGGAATGTCTCTAAAGAACTGCTCCAATATGTCACCTGATGCCAAGTTTAAACAATTATTGTGTTTAAGATATGATTATTTAAATTGAGATAAGATGGAGGGAGCAGATCTGGTTGAACCAATTTAACAAAACAGACCATTTGTGACCATTTGAATGAGAAGATATTAACATAAAGGGCGTGAACTGTGAATTCAGTAGTTTTTAGAAGTTTCATTTAGCAGTAAGTGATCATTGTGAAAATATGGAGGAAATCAATAAGTCTCTATATGAATATTAACCTAATTTGCTTTGTAAGTGCATGGTTTATGCACTGGTTTATGTCTCCCTTCCAATGAACTATGTCTGAATAGATTAAAGCTATCATGTGATGTTTTCATCAATAGGTTAGACCCACAAGATACTTCAGATTTAAATGTGGAGCACCTGCAGTAAAAACAAGTATCTGCAAATTAGTAACTCTTGAGGCAACATCCTAATTAACTGTTTGCTTTAATGGCTCAAATATCAACTTCCATCTGTCACCTGTTTCCAGTTCTAGTTCACATTTGCAGCTGAGCATCAGTCTTCCATAAGAAATACACATCTCAAAGCACAATGCATTCCTGTTGTACTGATGCTCATCCAACATCTGTCTCCTCAGTGTCTCTGTCTGTGTCTCAGCTGCACCGGTTCTCTTGTTGTTTTTCGGGTACAGAGGCTTGAGGATGAACCCTGTTATCAAAGGCATTGCTGAGTTATTTCTATTGCTGGACCACCTACCTGTGGATGTGTGCTGCCGGGAGACAACCATTCATCTTCTTGGTTTTAGATACTCTTAGCTGCAGACACGAATTGCCCCCTCAACTCCACAGGTTTGTTGAGGACAGTCACGTTGTGTTGTGTAGGACTTGCACAGAGACAAACACATCTACAGATTTTGTCAGGTAATGGTTAAGATGTGCATACATATAGCTAGTTGCATTAATCCTGTGTTCACGCTGGAGATTCAACATGTTGGTTGAATGGATGCGAATGAGCTGGTGTTTGGTCAGGCAATCCTTAAAGCTGCCTTGATACTATATTATCCCTTATCACGCTGTGTTTGAGTGTCTGAGCAAACACTTGGCTTCTTACACCACCAGCAGAAACTGAGCAATGTGGGCATCACTGCAGTTCATTTTCTCACCACATATCCAGTGTAAAATTCACTGCTGTTTTGTTCCTGGATTGGTTCACCAACTATTGAGAAAATTATCTGTGTTTATTGCTTTTAAGGTATTCAATATTTCCTTTGGCTATCCTTCGTTTCATGCTGTGCAAGTGGTTTGTATGATCTCCTGTGCTCGGGAGCAGCTGCCCACAGTTCTTTTTCTAATGAGCTGAAAGCGGCTTAAAGGCTGCATAGTGCTGAATCCTTATTCTCAATGAAATTGGCAGCACAAACAAACCTTTCACATTATTGGAAAACAGTCAGTTTGGTGTTAATATCTGAAATATTGCTTAATGCAGGTTTACATTTTGAGGATTTCTTTTCTAGGTTTAATATTGAAAAATGACAGATTTGTAAATGCTATCTAAGTTGATTTTTTTCTAAATAGCTTTCACTTCTCAACCATATTCAGCCTCGTTTTAACCTTGATGTCGAAATATCTTTGGACCTGCGAATCTGGGTTGGTCACCTCATGTATTGTATAGTTAAAGCAACAACTTACCAGTCATGTCTTAGCATCTTTGCAATTGATAAGAGTGGTGTGATGGTTAGCAGTACAGCTACAACTAAAGCTTATTTTCATAATTGATTAATCTGCAGATTATTTTCTTGATAAAATGATTAGTAGTTTTGTCTATAAAATCCCAGGAAATAAAAATATCCAATACAGTTTCCCATAAACCAAGGTAACATCTTCAGTTCAGATCTTGTTTTTTCCAAACAACAGTCCAAAGCTCCAAAAATATTCAATTTAAAGTGATATAAAAACAGACCAAGCAGCAAATCCTCACAATGCAGAGCTGTAAAACAGAAAATGTTTTCTGCTTGAAATATGACTCAAATGATTAATCGATTATCAAAATTAATCAATCAAGATCATTTTCTGTCGATTGGCTAACCAAGTAATAGACTAATGGTTTCAGCTGTATTTAGAAGTTACTACTTTAGACTCAGTCAATAGGTGTAATGTGTTTTTTATACATGACTTGTTTTCATCGTCTGAGCAAATGGGATTGCACAACTGATCTTGTGAACAAAGGTGAGACACGGATTCCTCTCAGGTTGTTGGTTTGATGTGAAAGGGGTTTAGGAAGGCTAAGGGAGCTGGACAGCCAAACAGACAGATGGGCATCCATCCACAGACACACTCCCCCATGTGACTACTTCTCCTGCATTGATTGCTCTCAGCTGTTGAGAGCAGGTGGATAATTGGTTGTTTAGGGTATGAGTGGGTTCTCCTTTCTTGTGTGCCCAGTTGTGTTCGTACCGGTTATACATTTGGGACTCGGTCCACAAAAACAACCATTTACCCACAGAACCGTGTCCTGATCTCCAGCTCTTCTGCTCCCTAGTCCCATTATACTTCAGAGCTGCTATGCTGCATCACTTGGCTTTTTAGCTGAGCTTGAGCGCTGAATGTATCCGTCTCTTTTTGCAACTGCTGTGCACTGTGACCGTAATTAACTGAACTACAAACTTAAACATAGCAATGAGACATCCAGTTTCTAGTTTCTATGTTATCCAGCCCGATTTATCACTGCAGAGCATCAATTTGCCATTTCAGCATTTTAGGGGACCGTTAATAAGCGCTCTAATGTAATCTGCAGTATGTTTTCCGCTCATCATATCATTTTACTCCTGATGGCTGTTTTCTGCGCTGGTACAGAATGACTGAGCTCCTTAGGGGACTATTCTCCTTCAGAAGCAGTACTGTATTTGCTTTGGCAGTAGCCATAAGATTAAAGTGACCAGATCAGCTGCTGATAAAAGTACCGTACTTACTCTTTAGTCTTGTAGAAACTGACATTGACGGAACATTCGATTTCTGTCAATTCTATGTGTTGTAAGAAATAAAAACAAACAAGTGTGCAGCATATGCCTGATGGGACAACCAGTCTGCTTCTAATTCACATTTTGCTTTATAATTTCTTCAATGAGAATGCCATCTGGTCTTGTGTTCACTGAATAGGAGAGAGAGAGAGAGAGAGAGAGAGAGAGAGAGAGAGAGAGAGAGAGAGAGAGAGGCCACCTATTTTCACCACTCTCCCACCCTTCTAGGCCTCATAATACTGAGTTCTCATGCAACTAGCCTTCCCGGCACCACCACTACCACCACCCCTCATTAGCTCTCCCTTTGCCTCTCATGAGTGCACATTTCACAAGTATCATATTATGTCCTCTCAGTCTCTCTGTCTCCTTCCACCAATTTTCTTCTTCCAATCCAGATAGGAGGCTTTCTTTCTACCAGCACATCATGGTTCTTCTGATTACATCCAGAGGCCCAGGGGCAGAGGGGGCTCAAAGAGAAATCCGAATGCTGTGACAGTCGAGGGAAAGTACGATGGAGGTATTGCTGCGCGGAAATAAGTAACAAACTAGACAGAGTCAAGAAAGGAAAACACATGAAATGAAACGGAAAGAGAATACACCATCTAAAGAGTGGCAGACACATTTTATCATATTTTATCTTGACTGTATCAGCGTAATGATTTGGGGAGATTTCACTTTTGGATGTTATACCTGTAAGATGTTTTTGTAACTCGTAATTCTCTTCATTGCATGCTGGACTATTAGGGCAACTTTTAGTACTGCTGCCCCACTTCCATCAAACTGTGTGAGCTTTCTGCATGTAGCACTGTATCATGGGGCGTATATCCAGGGCTAGACACTTTTTTCCCCCAGGGACATCAGGTGGCAAGATGACTACACAGTAGGATAGGATATGTATCATTGTGTGATGATTGACAGAGAGCACAAGAGACAGCCCGGCATGTAATACAGCACATTCTCAGCATCTCAGGAAGAGGGAGATACCATGGAAACCAACCAGTCCTTCAATCTACCCCTATCCAATCTGTCATTGCAGCTTTGCTAAGTGTAAAAGTTCTCCAGGGAGTTGCAAGTTTCTGAGGAGATTGTCAGAGTTTACAATATCCTTAGAGGCCATTTCAACATGGATCTTAAAGGCACTGACACTTTGTTGGCTGCCACTGTGGCATGACGTGGGGCTGATGTGTGGCAGCTGCAACACTTCTGCTTGATGTTTTTAGTCAATTACAACACCAAAAACTTTGGGTGAATTCATGACTTAAAGTTAATAACAGACAGGAAAGCCTGCAGGTTAAATAGAACATTTTACACGTTGCAGGTCATAGCCTTCTAAACACTGCTTGTGTTTTTGGCCGTGTCTTTGATCAAAACGGTACATTCCTGTCTGTTGCTGTGGTACTGAATCTGTCTGACGTGGGGTTGGTCTCATCAAAATAAACTTTGACAATGGCTCATATCTAACTAATGGTCAGATTTCAGACTAATGGTCAGCATCTAAATTCATTCATTGCACAAAGCTGTCTAGGTCTCAATCATCTTAAGTAGGACTAAAACATTTCCCTGGGGAAATTTAGTGTTACAGTAGAGTGCAGACCAGTCGCAGGGCTGACATGCTTTAAGCATTAAGATGCTTCTTAATGTGGCAGGGTTCAGTACTTCAATTTATTTGTTATGCTCAGTATAGTTTCCTTGTGCAAATGAAACATGGCTCTTAGTCCCGAGTTAGCCTGGGGGTCTGGTGGCTAACTCTTTAGCTTTAAAATATGCTAGAGACCAGTCTGCTCTGGGGAAATGTGTCCATGTATTATATGTGTATTACAAAGTAATAAAACTAAGTAAAAAATGAATTATGTCTTGTGTTATTTTTTACATTGATTGAACAGATGTGTGGAACAATACTGCTTAAACTCAAGAACTCTATAAGGTTACATCTTAACAGTTTATTTGCATTTAAATGTCCATTTATAGTCAAAACACAGTGTAGATCTAGCCCGGCTATTTTTGCTTGATTTTACAGTTGGGATGGGTTTAATATTGTGGGCAAGTGACTGCTGTTTTCCACAACAGAGCTGCACGCGATAGTCGTTTTCCATTGGTTTGAACTGACTTCATTACTTGTGCAGGCCCACTCCGGGGCTTGCCATATAGAAACCTCAAATCAACTCCATGTGGACAGTTCTATTTTAACCTGAGGAGCACCGCCTCTCCTTCTTGTCTTCAACCAGATCAAGGTTTTGGTTGCCATTGCTATTCAAAGGGCCGACCAGATCTTGTAATTACAGTGGTTTCTGGTGTTGTGCTGGCTCACATGCTGAAACCTAAAATAATCTATAGCCCTGCCAACCAAACTGCCAATAGACTGCTTTAATAGCATGATCAAGAAAACCCAAAAGCAACAACAAAGCTACTCTGAAATTGCTTGCAGAAATTGGCAGAATCATAATAAATGTGGTTGTGTGTGTGTGTGTGTGTGTGTGTGTGTGTGTGTGTGTGTGCATAGCAGTTTTCGCACATTGTTATAAAATATGTGTATGCCTGATTGTGTGTGTGTCTGTGTGTGTGTGTCACTGCCACACTGGTGATCTCATAGTTTGTCCCTCATTTAGCATTTGTCATTTCTTAACAAGTAGCAGTGGAGCGGATGGTTGGAAAATAACAAAGAAAAGGGGAATGGATGAGGAACGATTACTTATCATCTGTAGAGTCAAGAATGCTACTTTATGTGCTCATGATCTCATTTCTCTGAAGGTCCAAGTGAAAGGAAGAGAATTAGACTAGATTAGAGGAGGAAGACCAAGAGAGATTGAGTGGGCGGCAGAGATAAACTACGTCTTCATCCAACTATCACTAGCAATTAGGCCCACTTTCTTTTAGTCTAGTGTTGATACTAACATCCTATCAAGTGAATATAATGAGCCACTAACTGCTGAATTTCAGCTGGTACTCGAGATTGTGTGAATTGCGAGTTTGTGTGACTGTGTGAATTGGACTCTGGACTAGGGTTAATCTTGCAGTTGGGTTAATGTTAAGAACAGAGGCGTGC
This sequence comes from Nannoperca australis, assembly GCA_036023655.1. Classification (NCBI taxonomy): domain Eukaryota; kingdom Metazoa; phylum Chordata; class Actinopteri; order Centrarchiformes; family Percichthyidae; genus Nannoperca; species Nannoperca australis. The sequence continues at coordinate 11,961 of JAVQJD010030840.1, read as the reverse complement.
TCTTTTAGGTTTTGGTTTAAAAATAGTCAAACACATATAGAGACGAACACACATGCAAGTGTTCACGCATGTGTGTATTTTTGCATGTGTATACTTACCGTAGACATGCCAGTTGCCAGCAAACCTCAGCTAACACTAGAGAGACATTGTCTTTTTTGTAAGTTACTATAGTAACACATGGCAGCTATTTTAATGGATTTCAGTTAACTGCATACAAGGACCATCCCTGAATACATGCCAATGTATGTATTCCCTCCTACAACTTTGAACTTTGAAAGGCAGTTACAAAGATGGATACCACCTTGAATACCTTCACATGACTATGAAATAAGATATACAGTTAAAGCTACAGATTGTTATTATTATTAAAGTCAACATACACATTAGTTGAATCATATACCATTTTACAATGTATGCTACCCCTATTTCTGTAAAGTGGATTTGATTGATCTTTATCCATATCCTTGAAGGTCGGAGAGATTCAAATTGAATCGTGTGCTCTTGATGAACTGATTGAGGAAAAAAACTATGACAGAAAAACAATTATCTAATGATGAATGACCTTTCAATGACCATTCATAACTCAGAGATAATGCAACGAAAAACACCCTGACTAAATTGGGACTGGAGGGAATACAGTATAATAGAGACACATTTCTTTAAAAAAATTTCAGAACTTTTGGGATCCTGAAGAACATTAATACTGAATACTGTTATAACTGGCATTCACAGCCACACACAAACATGTGTGCATTCTGAAATGAGCCCAAATGGTTAGCCTTACGTACACAGAGGCACAGTAAAACACACACTGTGAGACTGTAAGCGAACAAATTGAAGATTCACTCTGATAGTTCAAATCTGTCAGGTGTGTGCATGTTTGCGGATGTATTTGTGTGTAACTTTATAGCCTTCTCCCTTATCCTGAGTATCAGGGGACACTGGGCCAGCTTTATTTAATCCTTGTGTCTGTGGGCTTTGGCTGGTTGCCATGCCACATTACCGCCCACAGAGAGAAGAACTTCAAAGAAAGTTCGGGGGCTTTTTCCCCTCAGTGGAGCCATTGAAACATATGCCTGTTAAATTAGGCTTCAGTTACAAGGGGATGTTCAATTGGCTCCATCAGTTTGTTTATCTTTAATCTCTGGCTGACATTTTTTAAGTCCTCTTTCTCCTCTCTCTCTCAATCCTTATATCATCGCTCACTCCAGCATTCAGTTACAAAAATCTCCATACATCCATACATACACACATCCACGCTGCTATTTGAAGATGATTTATGACCTGACATATATCAAAGGTTAGATAATTGATAAGGATGTTGTCAGTAACAGAAGATGAATGTTTGTGTATATACAGTGTTTACAGACTTTTGTACACTCTTAAGGCTGTGCCAAAGCCAGCAAAAAGAGCAAAGTAGTTCCTGCGGTCCCTGGAAAAAACATTGTTCACATCTTTTTCAAATTTTTCATTATGCTTTGTTTTGAAACACATGCACCGTCTAACACACAACAAGAAACTGATTAATCTAGTTGGGTTTGGAAATGTGAGCATGCACAGTGTACTCATAAAACTGTGCTTACACAACCTGATAAATGAAACCCTGCCTTATTCCACTGCATGGAAACATGTTCTGCAACGACCTGCTTCAACCTAATTTCTCCCAATAACCTTTCTGAATGGAGCCATAGTGTCTCGTCTTCTTTTTCTCATTTTCCGTTTTCCTCCTTCTGCATTACTTTTTCCGTTTCTTTTACCCCCTCCTCTTTCTCTCTGCTGTTTCCTTTGTATTCTTGTCTTTTTTTCTGTCTCTCTTTCTCTTAACGTCTCTGTCTCTCCACCTTGCTTCTCGCTGCCTCCAGGAACAGACGGGAGTCGAGCCTCAGCTTTCTGTACGACCAGCTGTTCCTAAACCGGGGATTAGATGATTCACTTACAGTCACATCTTAATCCCTGTTGTCACGCTCTCACACACACAAACATGCAAATTAGGACAGATTTTCCTCCCAAGTGTCTCGGAAATGACATTCACACCTCAAACTGAATGCAAACTGGGTGTCAGAATGAGAGCCTTAATCAGAATGCACTGTATCCTTTCAAGAAGTCCGACTTGTGACTCATGATATGCACATTGTATCAGCAGAACTGCAAAATACTTCCTGAGGAAAATTGATTGAGTGTTTTTGCAAGGTGACACATGTACCATCTGCTTGTAACATAGCGGGCTGGAGTCTTAACTGATGACCTTTATTGTATACCATGCCTTTTCTCTGTTGTCTGTCTTTCCTGTTCACTGCATACAATCTAAGGAAAACAGTTCAATTATAACACATCCCAATTGAAAGTAACGTCTCCTTATGCAATACATCAGTGCAACAAAACCAAACTCAAACAAATTTCCATGACTTCTTGTGTCCTCATCAGCCAAAACAGCAGTTCATTTCCTGTTTGAATTGGGACTGAGCTAAAGAGCTAAAAGATGTATAGGCATACATTTGAGACTTTATGTTGAGATATCCTGCTGCAGAGTCCGTGATAAAAGCTGGTGCTGACTGGCACCAGTTCTCTTTTAACTTCACTGAAAGTAACGGCTCACTAAAAGCATGAACATTGTTCGTTCCGTCCACTGCGTTGGTGATTATCTGTTCTTTGGTGTCCACTCATGAAGGGACATAAGAGCTTTTATGTATTGTATTCTTTTAACGCCTACCTGTTATGGAGGCTTTGTCACATATCATTTAAGCAGGGTCTGTGCCATGCGCCAAGTCCATTGTGGATCCACTGGAAATATTATATAATATATGCACAAATAGAGCTAAATATATCAACTGGGCTGGAGAATTTGAGGCAAAGAAAGAAAGTGAGGGTGTGGATGTGAATCCGTTCAGTAACAGAAGGCTCATTGTTCTTTGTTTTTCAGATTTCCACAAAATAATACCCAGATTTTTAAATGAAGTGAGTGGTGTAAACCGGAATCAGCCAGATGTTATGCTCCATGTTGTATATTTTGCTGCAAGAAGAAATTGATCACTGATGATCAATTTTCACTGCCCACTACAGTTAGAGAGGTCATCTTGTGAAGAAGACGGCTTGAAATATGCTTCTGGTAATAGAAAGTGATGAGAGAAATGTAGAGAAAACAAAAGAGAGACATGAACTCCACACACTCTACATAACCTGATAAAATACAGTTTTGTCTGACACAAAATAAAAGTCATTCAATTTCAACTCTTCAACCATCATACAAATTACCATTCCATATTCGTCAAATTTATAGATTTTGTCTTGATTTTACAAATTAATTACTCAAAAAATACACTGACACAAAAGGTGGTATACAAAGTCAGTAAGGGAAGCACAAATGCAAGTATGCTGCTGCCACAACTATCTGTAGAAGGATCCACGTTTACCGCAACAAAATGAAAATAAGCAGGAAGATTTCAAACACTTTTCTTATGTTAAATATTCCCTTGGTCAGAATATTGTGAATCCTGTCATTTTCCTATGCAAAAAAAGGTGTATGTGGAAATGTGTATGTGGACTTTTGTTATGTTGAAAAGCTAGAATTTCAGATCATAAAAGTAACATTAGGAGCAGAGTTGAAGGATCTGTCAGACTCCTGCAAAGGGGCTTATCAGGTATCAACTGTCTTGTGAAATAACTTGTTGAGAATGTGTTAAATGCTGAATGAGATTTTAAACGCTTTTATTTTTAGGATTGTATTTCTGTGAATAGATAATTGATTTTTTTTCTCTGATCTGTTCATGTTAATTGGATAACTCATTATTTGTCACTCTGCTGTGGGGTAATGATGAGGCTCAAGGGTTGAGACGCACGTTGCTATGGAAATAAAAGATTGTCGAGAACTGAGGGAGTTCAGGACTCATAGTTCAGGTCTATGAGTTAAATTTATCCCCCACCCCTTTATTTTGGTCATGGTCACCAAAACAACACTCACAAAATTGGTCAATGATCTTCTACTCACGACTGACTGATTCAATTTCAGTGCTCTTGTCAGCTGACCTGAGTACAGCTTCTCTGAAAAACGGTATATACTGCTTTTCTACTGTGTGTTATAACAGTTCTGCTCTTTGTTCATGACAGTTCTTCAGCTATATTCACTCAATAAAACAGTCCACAACTTTGGCATTCATTTAGTTGCACTGATGAAATTCAAATTGTTATACTGATTAACACAAGTGACTAATCCAAATGAATACATACTTATCTTAATTTAAAACAAGGAACATCCCTAAACCATTTGCTTAGTCTAATAAATAATTCCAGAGTGTTAGATGATTTTTATTTATATTAATTAGCTAGATATGACATTTTTTTAATTGAGCTCCACTTGAAGGATTTTAAACAATTAGAAAGTTGAGCTGTAAATCCTGAATACACACAGTTTAAAGCAGTGAGAGGAAAGGTGAGGGAAACACATCAGAGTAGACAAATGATGTTGAGGCATGGATTAATTCTCACTCTTCTATCGCCTGGCAATCCAGCCGCAATTTTCTGTTCGATTAAACACGTCATTCAGGCTGCACATCCCACCCAATTTCCCTCTCTTTCCATCCCCTTATACTCTCCCTCTTTGATCTTATCTGTTTGCACAAATGAGACTAAATCCTTCATTTCTTCAGTAAATTGTGTTTACGCTCAGGAAATGCCATTGGAATTGTTTCAGGAGCGACTCAGTCAAACACACTTAAGGATGCTTTCATTCCTTGGATCCTACATCATCCCAGTGTAATACTTTAAGTAAACCATCTCTTTCTCTGAATAGGTTGGTGATATAAAATGTGAAGCTGCTACAATTGCTTTGAATAATGATAGCATCTTTTGCGCAGACACCATTGGAAATCTCCTCATTGGAAAGCAACACAACAGACACAGGATTGCTAAATGTGAAACATTTACATCTGTGATATGTGTTTATTGGCTTATACTGTATGTCATTGAGTTAAGACTTAGCTCTCTGTATAGTCATAGCTGTTTCTTTATTAGGCAAAAAGTAATTCTGGGGCCTTTTTGTTTTTAGTTTGTATCTGTATCGAGAGATCATACCACTCACATCATGATGCTAACAACCTTCTCCTGGTCAGTAGTGAAGGTAAGAATGTCCATATCATCTTATGAGCAGGAAAATAGAGAGAAAATAGCGAGAAAGCAGAATTAAATTACATTGCCAGTCATACAAAAGCTGAAACTTCCTACCATGTTGGCTTGAATATAAGACGACCTGATGACCCACTTCTTTCCAACACCCATTTTAGGAAAAATAATGTAAATCCCACATTAGTGTAGCTTGACCGGGTAGATTTTCAAGAATCCAAGCTAATTATGTCACATATTCGGAAATCTTTCTCTGGCTGTTAATATCTTTGTGAGCTCCTCATCATGAGATTTCATGGCTACAGTAGTTCTTGACCGTTTGACTGATGGTTCGGCTCCCTGTCCCCTTTTGACTCCTTTGCATTCAGACGTGTATTTCCTCCGTGGAGAAGTGTCTAAAAGAAACACAATAAACTGAATTGAAGCCTAGCAACATTAAGGCTACAAACAACCCATAATGCAACACTGTCGTAATGTAATAGGCTCATTCTGCAATGTAGGTACTGATAGTCATTGCATTCAGAGAGAGAGGCAAACACATAATGCAACTGTGAACACGACAATGTCTAGTCTCAGATATAATACAACTCCCACGTAATTTCCAGTTGTTTCTGTGGCTCTGGTTGTTAGTTTCAGGTCTTCTTAGAGAGCTGTCACACACATCAGGACTCGCACTTCACTGCCGTCCACAGCAGAATTTGTCCAAAACAGTCCATGGTGAAATTCACTGCAGCAGTATTCACATTTCTAAAGACGGTTTGATGTCATTCTGTCTATTCTACAGGCAGCGTGTGCACATTGTCTCAGAAAAAACTTGGATAGGCCTTTTTTAATGAAGACAGGTTGACATGTCACAGTAGGAAAAGCAAATGCGTAAATAATAAAATTCATGCTGGCTCACTGTCACACTCATGAAACAGGGCATTTGGGGAATTTATGGTCACATCAGTTGTTGTAGTCAAATACGTTATTGTCCCTCAATAGTGAACTCCTCCACCTGACATGTGTCTAATCAGAATAATAATAAGGGAAACTTAAACTAAACAAGCTTTGGTTTGTCTTGGGCTTTTGGCACACTTTTTATGTGTTCAGGTGAAAAACACACAAAAAGGTAAAAGTCTTTGTATTATGATGTAAAAGATATAAATATTGATGCTCCCTGAGGAAGATTGTTAAGCTTACAACCTGTAGCTGCAACTCCATATATTGTTGTGTTCTTTTTGGCTCTTTCTTCCATGAGCAAAACCAAAAGTCTTCCCGCTTTGTTGTCAGCAAAGAGCACCCATGAGGCAATGGAAAGCTTTATCTTTAATTGGCATTAATGAATTAACTCACGTAATGGTATCTCAAAGGCTCTCACTTTTCAAACAAATTGAACCTTTGATTCGTTTTCTTCTACCTTAGCACAACTTCATATCCTTTTAAAAGTCTAGGAGGTCGGCCACAGGTCTAACCTCATCCGCAAGGTACTAAGGAACAATGTAAACACTATAATGGACTGTGCTACTTTATGACCCTTTGAGAGTCCGCGAGGTCGCAAGGTTAAATACCTCCCAGTGACTCATTTCCTCTCAGTGAGGCTGAAGATGAAGGGACCCCGCAGCTGTTCATCAGGGCTAAACAGGGAGGTATTGTGGGACAGAGGAGGCCACATGCACAGGGTCAAAACAGAATCTGATTTTGAGAGATGTTGCTGTGGTGATGCCATAGTCACAGAACTCATTTTGTGTGTGCAAGCTGACCAACTTACATTAAAAGACCAATAAAGGATGTGATGTGACAGGTCCAACATAATTCATAATTAATTAATGGGAAGTGTGAGAGTGATGCTGTGGTTTGTAGTTTGGCACTGTGATATAGTACAAACTGGGGCAGGGTGCAATTAAAATAATTACTTCTTCATTTTCAAACACAAGATGCAGTTGTTTCTATTTTCAGTTCCAAGTTAAACAACAGTGAACTTTGACCCCCAAGTCTGCCAGAGCCAACTGGCACTCACACTGAAAAAGGAAACTCATTCTACAATTCAACAGAAGCATGGGTTTCAAACACAGTGAATGAGAGATGAGTGAATGTTTGCAGAGGCGGGTGCAAGTGTGAAAATGCCTTAAAAGGAGTTACGATACAATTGAAGACAATGTGGTGCAAACCTTTACCTGTAGCACTGCAATATGTCAACAACAATTGACCCAAACAATCATTTTTAGGTCTTCCATGCACACTGAAAAGCCCAAACTGGCAGAATTTCTTCTTTTCAGGATAACCTGGGCATCACAGGCAACATCTGGTAAGGAGTGGTTAAGTCCAACTGACAATAAATTGCAGAAACCAAAAGAGAGAAATGTATATTGTATATTTTTATTTCAAAATTACGCCACATATTTTTGCATTAATTCATCTGAATACCGTTAGCTCTCTGAAATGAAGAGATGGAGAGATTAAATGTGTTTTGTTTTTTTAACTGGCTTAATGTGGATAAGTTTCAGTAAGCAGTACGCTGTATAGGAAGTTATACATTTTTACTGGCTTTGGTGGGGGATGTAAAATGTGAAAACAGACTCAAACCTCTGCCTTTCCATTAACAAAACACATAGAAGCAAAATGTATTAAATCACATGAACACTGTCCTGTTCTTCCTTAAACTCTCTCACCCACACACTGCCTCCCTGTCTCAAGCCTCCAGTTTCAAAAGCTACACTCATCACTGATGCACTGGCAATTCAGCGGCGCTTCAAATCTGCGCCCACATTAATCAATGTCTCACACACGAAGCTTGGCTTTCTACCTCCAATCTTTTTTTCCCCTTGGCTTGGATAATCAGCTGTGTTGTAGAAAGTCAGTGAGCAGATCTTTGACTCTCTTTGCTTTGACCACATCTACACATTGCTATCAAGAAACAAGTAATTTGAAAGAGTATCCAATTAGGGAAAGTCTGGGTAATTCTGTCAGACAGCACTGCCTCCCATCTCTACCAAACTCTATACATAATACCATAAATATACCATACCATAATATACTATAAATACCATAAACACTAATGAGGTGAAGAAAGATATAGGCCTAGTTAATCGCACTAAATGGTCTGTTAGGACTATTTATAGGCCATGTACTCTTGTTTCACTCACATATTTCTTATGAATTTGTAGCTACTCCAGACCTTACTGCATTAAAGGATTACAGGGACCAGGGTTCAGGATTACAGTGATAAATTATCCTTCACATCCAGATACTAGAGCACAGACCCTATAATACCCACTCCACGCCTCAATTATATGCATATGTGTGAGAAAGTGAAAGGCAGTATGTGTGTGCAGCATGTGTTATGTCCTCTCTGAATTATTGTTTTAATGGGGACATAAATAATAGATTTAAATCAGTATTTGTGAGTATATATTTGTGTGTATACATGAGCTCTTGGGTCAGTGCACGAGTGTGGTGTGTGTGTGTGTGTGTGTGTGTGTGTGTGTGTGTGTGTTTGCATACTTGTGTTAATGAGCTGCATTGTGTAGAAAAAGGTACTGTACTCTGGTGTACTGTAGAGTGAACATATGTGATCACCTGTCTCCATGCTACACACCCACATTTGCAATGCTTGTATTTGTAGAGTTGTGTCCTAAAGCATAATACTGTACAGACTTTCTCTCCATACATTATTTCAAGATAGTGTCACAAATCCTTGCACGTGAGGTGTGTGTGCAATAAGAACACAATCTAATATAACAGTGTATGTACATTTTTATATTGTGATATAAATAAACAGCAGCAGTCTCAAACTACTGGCCTGAGGGTCAGATCTTGTCTGTGAGACAATTTCAAAAGGCCCCCCCACATGTTTAGGATTTGCTGTTACATTTCAGCCAGCACATTTTTTTCACATTTTATTTTATTGTTATTTGTGAATTTTGTAGCAAGGCTGCAAAAATAAAACACAAAAATGGTCTTTATATATCAAATTTAATATAGTGAACTGCCTCACAGTAGCAAAAACAACCGCCTCATATGTTATCTCAAAGTTGGTTAGTTATATAATTTATTCAGGACAAGGGGTAGCCAGAAACCATAAGGCAAAAGTGTATATGAAATATATGAAATGTCTGGATATGTATGTGCGTATGTGCATATAAATTATATGCATATACTTTAAACACTGTAGATCATTAATTTTTTGTAACCCAGGGAGGTATAGTCTGTCTTTATGTGTGTTCTGTTAGTTGATGCCTTGCGTAGTTTCAAGTGTGACAAAGATCACATGCAAGCAATGATCACAAATGGTGGCAGCGTCACCTTCCATAAACAATTGTTGTTTACAAATTGCAGATATATTTGTCTGGCATGCTCATACATGGGTCCGGAATTTTGCGTTTGTTTTAGTGAAACGTGTCTACATTAAAGGGAGAGCAAATCACATGTTTCAAATTTGGTGAAATTGGCCCCCTACTCACTGATTTCCAACAATGCTATATACAACCAGATATTTCAAAGAATGGATCACTACCTCGGTATAAACAGTAAAATCTCTGATAGTTGACAGGTTTCTATCATCTCACAGTATATATCATCATATGACCAAACCAAGGGAGTTGAGGTGTCCAGAACATGGAAAAAGTAAGAAAAGAGCACACTTTGAAGTCAACAGGATCTTTAGAAAGGATGCCATGAGACAGAGAGCTGAATCCACCAGTTACATGCTGAGTAAAATTGACTGTTGTTGCAGTATGTGGTACATCAACAGAGTCTAGCTTAGGAGGCCTGTCTCCCACAAAGTGTACAGCGAATGATAAATGTCAGTTTATTGACAGCGATGAAAAGTGAAAGTTCAGATTGATTAAATGCTGCACAGCTGCCAGTATTCAAATGATACAACTTAAAGAGGAAAGAAAACATGGCTATGTTGTTCTGCACCATTTGTTTTGCAAACATGACTGTAAGAGGTGATGAAGGAGTAATCTGGAAAAAACTGATGGGGCTATGCAGGAGACTTAAACGTGGTTAGTAAACTTGAACAGACTCTAAGATTTACTGGTGCTGACCCAGAAATAATCTGGCGCACAAGTTCTTTGTATGAATTAAACCAAGGACGTACAACGTGTTAATTAGTTAGCTTTAGACCTCTTTTGTGATCTTTTTGCTTGTGCAGTGTAGGAAGCACTTTGATTTCACACAGATGTTTCTTGGCATTCACTCACAAAACTTCCACCAGCAACCACAAATAAGCTGGAACAGTGGGCTCCACGGCAATGGTGGGTCACAATAGCAAGTGACTTCTTCAAAGCAGTTTTAATTAATTTTCATTTCATACCCATCAAAACTGAATGATAACACTCCAGGACAGCACAGGTCTTCTGAGCAGCAAGTAGACTAAGTGATGAAGACCCCCTGGGCTTGAGTTGGAACGTGGGGTCAAGCCCCCACGTCAGTAAGCATTTGCCCTGCTGAAGTCACTGATTACCAGCTGCAGGGCTTCTAGGCTGCAGCTGAGCCGGAGCCTCTGCCTCCACTGCAGAGAAGAAACCCTGAGAAAAGAGAAAGTTTTTTGATGTTTTTGTAAGTGGAACTTGGTGTGGTGGTCTCCATTGAGCATCATCAGTCATATCACACACAGAAAAGAACTGCCTTAATGGTATCATTCGAGTCACATTTCATCTGGTGTGCTGCTTTGTTTGCTCTCTCATTTATTTCTATGCATGTAAGGACAGATTACACAAATAATGGGTGATTGGATAATAATTATCTGACCATTTTGCAATAACAAACAGAGAGAGGGTGTACAGTTGTGACTATGGGCTCAATAAACCTGAACATTATTGTGCCGTTAATTAATCTGGATTGCAATCCATCACTTTGTTGCTTCATACATTAGTTTAATTAAGTAGCCAACCAACCTCGACTCAAATTAAGTGTGACTCAAAAAAAGAAGACATCAAATTTGAATATATATTTTTTTCTCTGGTTGTTTTCTTTAGATGACCTTAAAGTCTTGATTATTTTTTGACAGGGAACTTGCGTTTGTCTGATTTATCTTTCTTTCATATAGTCTCAGCTTCCTGAATAAATTATTGGTTGTTTTGTCGCTTGAAGCAGTGGTTGATCTTAACAATGTACTATTCAAGATGTTCTTTAGCTGGTGTGCCTGAAGTGCGGTAGCACCAGGATAAACAGTTACTATCAAACCTCATCAAAACTCATTGCGATTCAACTCTTTATTAGTAGGAATGTGTATGGAGGAGATTGAAAGTCCAAATAATGTCAGAGAAGGGGGTAGAAAGGGGGCTCTGGGTGGGGGCCCAGGCTTACAGGGTCATGCATCAGGCACAAGAAAGTGAAAAGAGTCCACAAACATAACTCTAGCAAAAAATAAGGCTAACAAAACAAGATGTTCAATCAACTAACAGACCTTCCAGAGTGAACTGAAACTCAACACATTGAAATACTGATCCCCCCTCAGGCCCTCAGAGCTCTTGGTATATGGTCGTTGGCTTGGGCCTCTGCAGAAAACCAGGCTCCATCTTCAATCCCATCTTTTGTCAGACCAGGAAGGAGAGCTCAGCAGCCAGGTAACTCAAAGACAAAGATAAATAAATTAATATAACTTAATTATAAATTAAGAGTGATCACAGACACCAGAGAGAGAGAGAGAGAGAGAGAGACAAAGTGTGTATGTTGACTGTGTGTTGACACTGGTACCAAGACGTTGCAGAGGGAGAGTGGCCCATGCAACTGAGTATATTCTCATTTAGAGGTAAGTGGTGGGAGGATCGGTAGACTAGATAAGTCGGGGGTACCCTGTACATTTACATCACGCAGTACTCCCTTGTTAGAAACACTAGCTAGAAGACTGCTGCCACC
>JAVQJD010030835.1:0-24624 GCA_036023655.1 Nannoperca australis | reverse complement strand
GTGTTTTCACTTACCTTTTCTTTCTTTTTTCATTATTATTTGCTTTTTATTTGCTTTAGTTAGTTACTTTATTATTTGCTTTATTAAAATTATCAAAAGACAACGACTTGTTGAATCATCATTTATTTGCTCACTTCTCCAAGGGAAATAAGAAAGATTTCCACGACAGTATTAAGATATGTGAGTTGTAAATTGACCACTTTTAAGAAGAAGGCGGAACATAACGTTATCTCAGAGCCTGACTGGGCAAGGCCTCCCTTCCTCCGCCTGTACCTGTCGCAGACATCTTCACTGATTGCACTTCACAATGACCGACGAAAATGAAACAAAACAACGGCTCGACTTGAAGAATCTCAGTCGACTGAGGGGTCTCTCCGACTGATCTGAATCTTCGACTTGCGGGGGGCAGCCCTACAGTTATTTTTGCATGTAAAACAGTGTGTTAAAATGGGATGAAAGTAGTGAATGTGATTCGCCATCATTGCCCCACTCCCTTAACGCCCCCTTATAATGCTAAACACACATTTTCCTCTCAGTTGTGGCCTTGCTCACTCAGCCGAGGTAAGAAGTAAAATGCTCACCTCACTGGATATATCAAGAAACACTCTTGTGTTTTAGTGTGGATGAGGAACTTCAGCTTTCCTAAAGCAATGATGTGTGCCTGTTCACAGTGGGTGCTGTGTGGCAAAACTGTTAAAAAGCCAACGTTCTGTTGCCTCTAACTCGCTGTTTAATGACAATACCGCCAATCACACCATACAGATCCAATATAGCAGCGATTAAATCCTTGTTTTTTTTGTTGTCTGTCAAAAGAAACAACAATGTCTGACTGAGAACAAATTGTGTGTTCGGCTGTATTAAACATAATAAGTGATGATGGAGAGCAACAGAAAGGAGTTCGAGCCACCTGAGACACATCAGAGAACCCTGGCAAACTATTATGTTTGCAAGAGGGAAAAGGAGAAGAGATTTAGTTGTTTTTTTCATCTCAGTGTAGATGGAACCTTTCAAACACCACCTAAACACCACTGCCTAACTAAAGCTGATTCCACAAAACAAAATATTCAGAATAATCTGGAAAAAAAGGAAAAACGAAGGCCACGAAGAGGGAAGGAACTGCTTCTAAATGCACTGTTCATTTTACAACATTCCCATAATGTTGTTATTTTTAAGATAGAAAACATGAATTTCATTTGCTTTGTGTCAACAAAGAGAAGAAAAGGAGGGCAAATGCACATCTAAACATCTAAGCAGATTGGGAGGAAGAGATGGCGCATGTGTGTGTGTGTGTGTGTGTGTGTCTTTCAGCTGTCAACACTAGCCGTCAGTGAAGAGGGGACCTTAATGAAACCAGTCAGATCCTCTCTCTCACACTCACTCACACTCACACACACACACACACACACACACACACACACACACAGGAGAACAGGAGAAAGGATGTAAGATAAAAGAAATGCAAAAGCAATGCAACCAAAGTAAACTGATGTATCAAGACATAGAATACATTCAGCAACTGCTCAATTCGTTCTCTGCTGTGTTTGAGTCTGAGGATGATAATACATGAAAGATAAAGAATAAATGAGTTGAGCTACCAGAGAGATCACTGCCTGATAACATTCAATGTCTCTACATTGAAAATAACAAGAGCACTGCAGCCAAAGAGGAGATGAGGATTTTATTTTAAAAAGCCTATTTTCAGTTTAGGCAGTGTTCCCATTCACTCACTAATGTAAGCCGGCCCGCCATAGATTAATTTCTTCCGCCATAGTCTCATAATGAACTAAATTCTTTTTTCATCATCTCTCACTCCGCCTTAAACTAGAAATAAGCACTTATCTATGAATCTGTTTGTCTATGTGAACTAATTACTTCTGTCTGTAAAATACATAAAGTTGTAACAGATGTGGGTGGTCTCACCTTTTGCATGGTGCATTGCTTTTTCCACTTGTATGTATATCAATCAATTCTCATCAACTATGTTCGTTAGTGACAAGGTCACATTTCTATATTGGACACTGCTGTCGGCTCCAGTGGATGCAGTTACAGCCAATCGTAGTGTCTCGATTCATTTATAGGTTCCTTGCAAGTACCTTGCCATGAGAATGAAACTGGCAACAAGTGTCGTTGTGTGCCAGCAAAAAGCACCGCATGTAGCATAGTTAGCATCACATAATTTAGGTATGTAGCATAGTTAGCATCACATAATTTGTTAGCATCACATCATTTAGGCATGTAGCATAGTTAGCATCACATCATTTAGGCATGTAGCATAGTTCATTTAGGCTGTTGGTGCCTGTAGAAGTGTCACAACATAATGACCTCTCTGAGTCATCCCCGGCTGGCAGGCATGCAGGCTCCGGGCCCCATCACTCTCTGGGGAGGTTCACAGAGACTAATCCCTTTCCCAACACTGGTACGTATCAACCATGACAGGTCACCCTCAGGAATTCAAGGAAGGTTGAGTAATTTGGAGGAAGTTCTTTTCCTCATTCATTTAAAAATTAACTGCAAGTAAATCCCCTAACAGTGCAGGGACTGAGCTTCAACACCTACACCAATGCACCAGATGATCTGTCCACTAGATGGTGCACTTTATCCATCACCATCTACAGTGAACTCATGAGCAGAGGATCATTTATAAGTAATGTGTAAAAAAACAACAAGGTAATTACAACAGGAGACTTTACTTTTTTAAATACAGGCTTTTCTGTGATTATGCATTTAACAAATGATCATATCTGAAAATGTACTGATGTGTTTACACAGATCAGATGTGAGCAAAGCTTTAACAACATCAACACACAAAACATGCTGCCGTAAATCAGTGCTAATAAGAACTGGAATAAACTTTCTCTGCACTTCTTGGTCCAGTCATTATTATCGAGGATGAGCTCATTACATGGCTTCACTCGCTCTGTCAGCCCTCAGGGATTTCAGTTCCTGCTGGGTGGTCGACTGACTTCCTGACGAGGACGCCTTGTTCTCGCTGTCGCCCCCGTCCCGTCTGCAGCGCAGGGCACGGGGCAGCGAGCTGCAGAGGGCCTTCCTGAACATGGAGCTTGAGAAGACGTAGACGATGGGGTCCAGGGCCGAGTTCAGGAAGTTCAGCCCCAAAGACACGATGGTGAGCTGGGTGAAGGTGTAGAAGGAGGCGCAGTCCCACGGGCGATACGAGCGGATGACCCACACCCCGATGGTCGTCACTGTGGTGGGTAAGAAGCACACCATGAACACTGCGACGATGACGCCGCACACTCGCATCGCCTTTCGCACCTTGTCTTGTTTTCCCATCTGTCGCTCCTTCAGGAAGCTGGAGATCCGGATGGAGCAGAACAGCAGCATGGCCAGCGGGATGACAAACTCCAGCACCGTCAGCATGCGGTGCATGCCCACCAGGATGATGATGGCCCGCGACGCCTCTTTGTACGAAGTGAAGAAGAAGCACTGGGTGGTGTTGCCGCTGCCCTTGATGTGGCTATAAGCCAACATGGGAACCCGAGGACTGATCACCAACGTCCAGACAAACACCGACACGAACCCGGCCTGACGCTTGGTCATGCGGTTGAACCGGTGGTGAGGGTGGACCACCTGCAGACAGACTTTGTCATTCAAGTGTGCAACAAGTGTATACAGAACACAGTGATGCATTATTTTACATAATTCAGAGCAGAAATGTGGCAAAGAACTGATATTATATTGTCAGTCCTGCTGTTACAGCTTCTGTGCCATCAGCCTCAGAAAGACGGGATATTCTTCTTCAGGGTTTATTTAAAATAGCAAAGATAATAGAAGACGTTTTAACTTTCTTGGAGTGGATTAAGGGCTACATATTGTACACTGATAGCATACAACGGGCATCAAAACACCTGCACCCAAGTATTTTATGAGGGCACACTCCCTCTACTGAGAAATATACTTTTGAATGTGAATGTTTATTAATGAAAATGAATGAAGGTCTAATAATATAACATGTACTCATCGCCTCACCTTAAAGTAGCGGTAAATTGCCACCACAGTCATGAGTGCGATGCTGGCCGAGCGGTTGGAAAACATCAGGAAGAGGTTGATCCGACACATGCCGTCTCCAAACACCCAGTGGCCCCTGAGCAAGGCATCGATCCTCAGGGGCAGACTCACGAGGACCAAGAAGTCGGCAATGACCAGGTTGAAGAGGAACAGGTTGTTGGGGTTCCAGGCCTTCAGTTTAAAGCAGAAGATCCACAGTGCGACTATGTTTCCCAGCAGCCCCAGTATGACGTCAATGGTGAGGACGGGGGGCAGGATCACACCCTCCAGCTGAATCCCGACTGGTGGGCAGCCACCACCACCACCAGGGGTCGGGGTCGCCAAGTTTAAAATTGTGGTTGTGAAGTTTTCATTTTGCTCTAATTGCATTTTGGCAAATTGATTTTTATATTTGTGTTAATAACTTAATAGATGAACCAGTGGGGTGGCAAATATTGGACAAGAGTGTAGAAATAGGATTCTTTTTAGATGCTTCTAACAGTTGTGGGTTTGGTGGTTGAATAAATAGGAGGAAAAAAGCAGAATGGCCACACCAAACGTTTAGAGATTTGGGAAATTTGCCACTTCCTCTTTTCACCTTCTTCTTTTCTGAAATCTGTGTAAAAAACAGACAGTTTTGTGTTTGTACATGAACCAGTTTCACTTCTCCACAGGTCAAATTTGATGAGTAATTCCAATGCACTATTATCTTAAGAACATTTTAAGAATAAAAACATTTAAACTAAAATGGTAAACTGGATATTTATAATATAATTTATTTTCAATTTACATCTGTCTCTAGTTAATAAAATTAATTTACTAAATTCAAAAATACTGACAACTCTCAACATTGAAATGCTTTCACAAATAAACTGTAGAATATTATACAGCATATTACTTTAACATTGCAAGAAAAATACAATCAAACTAATGCTGTGAAATTAAGTGTTAACATAATATATTTTAACATGTTGCACATTAAAGAGTTTCCTATTAAAGAAACACGTATAGATTAATAAAGTATTGAATACAGGATTATTTTAATATTAATATATGAATATAATATTGGAGTAATGTCTGTAACTCACCAGTCAGCCGTATGAAAGGATTCCATTCATTAACTGTTGGTTGAAGTAATGGAGGGATGTACGAGTTCTGTCTCTACTTGTGCCTCTTACAGGAGGACGTTCTTGTGTGATTGACTTTCATCAACCCTGTTGTCGAGCAGTTGCCACACTTGGAATAGTGCAAGCTGTACCAAAGAAGTGACGTGTAATATCAGAAGTCTTGTGTGAAGCCCCTTTCTCAAGACATTTCGCCAGCGGTGCAGAACTATAATTAGAAGATGAGGAGCACAGCTAATCTGGCTGAGGTGATGTTCAGGCACATGTAAATTAAACTGTAGACTGTCATTGTTTAATTCAGTTCAAACATAAAATCTACTCCCTCAACAGTATCAGCAAGTAACACACAACAGAATAATTATGAATGAAGTTTCTACCATCTTGAGAAGCAATCATTTTTATTCTGCTAACTTTGTTCACGTAGGATGGAGCCTGTGTTTATATTGCTGATGCTAAAGTTAGCCTTTTTCTCGTTTTTCCCTCCAAAAACAATGCAATGCTACACTATTTTAGCCATCATTAAGGCTAACATAAAGCTCAAATGTAAACCATCAGCAACATTAGCTGCTAACCTTAGCCATAATAAAAGCTAACATAAAGCTAAAATGTTAAATATCACACCAATGACACTAGCTGCTAACTTTAGCCACAATAAAGGCTAACATGAAACTAAAACGTAAAATATAAAATATCAGTAATATTAGCTTCTAGCTTAAGTCATAATAAAGGCTAACACAAAGCTGAAATGTAATTCATCAGTGACATTAGCTATAATATGAATACACTGGTATTGTACACTTGTGTTTTCCCCCGCCGTGGCCTCTGATGCGTCACTGCTGAGGTACTGCAGGTCAAGCGATGTCTGACCTTTGGAAATGGGTTTCCTTCCTGTGTACCAATGTGCAAATGACGGAGGAAGTTTTGAAATCACAAGATTGCCGTTGTTGCTGTTGTGTTGTGTGACGCACCAGCAGCCGACTCGTTTTCCAGAGCTGATGTTGGGTTTTTTACGACTTTCTCTAAGTTACAATAATATGGCTCCTTATTATTCTGTGTTCTTTTTGTTTCCTCTAGTAGTGAATCAGCTCCACCTCTACCAGCTGCAGCATTAAAGTGATGAACACCATAATAACATCACTTTGGTACTTTAAGTGTATTTTGATGCTGATACTTTAGTACTTTTACTGAAGTCACATTTGAAATGCAGGACTTTGATTTCAGTAAAAGATGTGAGTATTTCTCTGATGTTAGCTGCTCCGATCCATGAGAATTTGCCCGGATCAGCTCTGATACTGATAAACATCTGTGACTATTACAGCTGACCCAGCGCTCACTGTCTCCCCGTCTTCCCATCTGTCTTTTTAATCTCAAACAGTTTCCAAGTGATGATTCATACCCTGTTGTCTACTCACTCAGATGGAATTTGAATTTCAATGTCTGCGTGCTGAATCCACCCGCCTGCTTTTAAAAAGAAATCTGCAGGTTCACAGTGTTGACAGGTGAGAGTGAGGTGAGGCAGAACTTAATGCATTTAAGCTTTTCAACTGCACAGCTGTAGTCTGTCAGCTGAAGAAGGGACGCTCTGCAGCCTTTTATAGTTTGCACTCTTCTGCAGCGTTGTGGGCATGTGCTTCTGTTGTGTGTGTGTGTGTGTCCTTGTGCTTCTGTTGTGTGTGTGCATGTGCTTCTGTTGTGTGTGTGTGTGTGTCCTTGTGCTTCTGTTGTGTGTGTGTGTGTGTCCTTGTGCTTCTGTTGTGTGTGCATGTGCTTCTGTTGTGTGTGTGTGTGTGTGCATGTGCTTCTGTTGTGTGTGTGTGAGACGGGTATCAGCATGGATTAGTGAGTAAAGGTAAGCATGTGTCTCTCCCTGTCTAGGCGGATTCCCGTCTCTCTCCTCTGCTCACACTGACCTTGTGTGAACCTCCGGTGCCGTCTCATCTCGTCTCCTCCTCCGATCCTCGTGGCGGGGTGACACTCTGCATGCTCGTGTGTGTGTGTGTGTGTGGTTGGTTGGTTGGTTGGGGTTTTTTTGGTCTCAAACTGTCGTGCGATGCCATTACTCCCCCGGGACACGGAGCGATTTGATGGCCTGTCTCTACTCTACTGGTAAGCTAATACCTTTCCTCCTTCCTTCCTTCTCTCCTTGTGTTTAAAACTTTGCTCCTACATGTCAGGTGTTCGTGCAGCTGCTGTTCCGTACCTGTCGTCTGTGTTTCCAGCGTGTTTACCAGCAGATGACTTTAAGTCCACATGTGTGCGCACTTGTGGCTCTCGCATGTCAAAGGCAGAAACCAGCATTTTTAATACCAACAGAACTGATTCATGTCACTGCATCTGACAGCTGGAGTTACTGGGATTCTTTTTTATATATTTTAAAACAGATCAATGTGAGACAAGTGTGGCTGTCAGGTATAAATCTTGTATCTCCAAAATGTCAACTTTGCAGGACTTTTAGACATCATCTACAGAGTTCTGCAGGATTTCTCCTCCAATCAGTAAATCAACCAATTAGTAGTCTACAGTTATAGCCTAATAATTGCTCAAGCTGTCTATAATCTATAATTGATCATGTTCTATGTATGGAGTAAACTGAATGTAGACAAAGGCTTTAGCTGTAAAGTGACACCTGAATCAGCTCACTGACGATTGATCTGTCCTCATCCGATCACTCGGTGTCTGAACGTCCTGTGACTGCTGATAATCTGTCAGCATTGATCCATCTGCATCGAACATCCACGGGGACTGCTTTTTATTTTCCTCTTGTTTTTTTTATTTTGGAGCGACAGACAGACAGACAGCAAATATGGAAACACCAAACGCTCATAATGCTGGATCTGATGAGACGCCTTCAGATCCTTCAAAAACACATTGAGGTTACGATAAAAACATCCACTGAGTTTAAACTTAAAGCTGCTATGATCAATATTTTTCTCAGAGTTGGTAGAGACCAAAAACTGAGCTAAAAGTCAGAGAAGATTGATCAGGCTGCAAACATAAAGTTTTGAAATCAGTTAGAAGTCAGAATCCACCAGTGACGTGTTCGTTTGCTGTTTTTTTAATGAGTTTCATAACCGCACTGAAGACGAAGACTACAAATCTTTTATATAAAACCGTTTTAGCTTTCAGTATCATGAGGTCTGAGCCTTTAGATCTAATCGCTTTGATTAATCAGTTCAGCCTATTAAATAAACTCTGGTTAATCTGTCAGGAGGAGCGCTCCTCTTCTTCCTCCTCTTCGGCGTGGATGTGAAACTGGTCAGTGCCGGTTCCTGCCGGCCCGCTGGCTCTGCGGTGTTGTTACTGTGTCCCCACCTGGCAGCCGGCCTGCGTGTGATGTTAATCACTTACGGCAGGTAACGCAGATTATCAGGTATTAAGTGATCAGTTTAATTGCTCCCTCGTGTCCTCAGAGCTGTTGCCGATTCATGTTTTGCTTTAAGCAGAAAAAACACAAGGTTTGCTGATGAACTGGGTTCAGGTAAAAGGTATTCTGCCTTTTTTATTTCCCTCGTGGAGTCTTCAAGGGTCCGCTCGGTTCAGACCCGGGACCTGAGTCAATACTCCATTAAAGTAAGTCAAAATATCAAAAGTGTAAGTAAAATGTGTAAAATCAGTTAAATTACAATAATTACATTATTAATACTGATGCATCCGTATTAGAGCAGCATGTTGTAGCTAAGCTTAAACCAAAGTGTGTTGAATCTTGTGTTAACTTTGTTGTTTACATGAAAACCGCCTCAAGTAGTTGTACAAAGAATGAAAGAAGAAAGCTTGATAGAAAAGTTAATCCCTGCCTATTTTCAAACATCCATTCAGTAATAACATCACGTTTCTTATCTCAGGAGCGTCAGCTGGTCTCTAATGAGAAAGATATATAGATATATATATATATATATTTCTCATTAGAGACCAGCTATATTATAATATATTTGGTTGTTGGCTGTGTTAAGATGGATAATGTTATCATTTCAAAATAAGCCTCTCCAGAGAGATCCGAGTGACCGCTCTTCACCTTGGGATCTTTATTTATCCCCTTCACTGTACATTATCCCTTACATAACACACTATATGTGACCTGGTCCTGAATGCAGCTCCGTGTTTACTGGATTTTAGTGACAGATGTGTGAAGGGACTGAATTCATCTCCTTCACTTCTATACTTCAGTCCACTTTAGAGGTTGTGCTACTGTACTTAAATATTTCCATTCGGAGACTTTTTACTTTTTATCCACTTCATCCAGAGAGGGAGAGTTAATATAGTTTAGTTAGAGGTGCTTGCATCACAGAATTGACCATTTATAGCAAATAGTTATTTGAAGGCGCTCTCAAAGAATCTGAGCAGCAGCAAGGATTCTGTTGGGGAAATAATCCTCCTTAATAAACAGATGCAGGAACATTAAACCTGCAGTGGCTCAGAGACAGACAAACAGCCAAAAGTCTCTTATCCAAAAGGGGGGTCAGGCTGAGGGTCAGGCAGGAGGTCATGGAGGCAGAACAGATGGGGAATGGTGGTAAAGGCGGGGGGGGGCTGTCAAATGACAGGAGAGGTAGCATGTGGCAAAGGCAGGGAACTGGTGTCAACAATACCAAAAGCTTAGCACCGTTCCCCATCACCTGACTCCCCAAAGGCTTCTGTAGAAGAGGTCATGTGACCGCGTTGTAGCTGCTTTTTAGCCTAACGTTAGCTTTGGAGCTTCTGGAGGTTGCATTTACGTTTCAAAAATCATAAAAGTTCATTTGTGAATCTCGCTGAACAAAACGTGTGGATATCATAAACTTTTGTTTGCCACAGAGCTCTTTTACTGGCTTCGAACCGGGACCTCAGAACTTCATTTTGTGCAATCGCATGTGAGAGTGTGATTTGTATTGTAATAAAAATTCTTACATTTTCTGCTATAATCCAAAATCCAATGGGGAAAAAACACCCTGTTGGCTTTTTGTAGAGGGAACCAGGGCGACGCTAACTTCCTGGTTGGACTACAAAAATACTACATTCCTGCAGGAAGCTATTAGCCAAGCAGCATATTTACAGACTCATTCCCATTCATTCTCCACCAGATCGTCTAATGGACTTGCTACTTAGCGGTCCAGCCTTAATCTCTGCCGGCCTGATCGCCCTGACTGCCTTTTGGACTTGTGCCTGATCCCTAACAGGATTAGTTCACCCTATCTTACTAACCTGCCTGGTATTGACTTCTGACTGTTTCAGGCGACGAGTAAAACTGAACTTTTAACTCCACCACTGAGTCGTGCTTTTGGCTCCTGTCCTGGTTCCACGGAGCCACTATGCAGTTGGTACGTGTGGTAACAACAAGGTCAGCTATACAGCAAAAGCTAGTTAACATGAACAAAGAAGACTGCTCAAGTAGAATTGCAGCCTCCCCATTAGTCCGTTTCAGAGAAAGCCGTCTCTGGATTGGACTAGGCCGATGATGGACTTGAGGTTTGGAATCTGGGAATGACGGACTCCAACGGATGAAGAGGAATCTACAACAGGAGAGAGGCTGCACAGATCTGGAGCACAAGGATTACCGTAACATAAGAATGGGGAATGGAGGGAACTGTCTTTAGGGCCCCAAATACTCTCGGGCCGGCCCTGTAAAGTCAGGCTGTCCACGACAATACATGCTGTCTCCACACAAACTCTCTCTACACACACGTAAGCATCTGAAGCTCTGCTCACTCTGCTCTGCATTGATGGTGAGCTGAGCCTCGGGACCGGACCAGCAGACAGCAGGATCATGTTAACCATGTCTGAGGAGTCTCTTCAGCTTTAATCTGAACCCTATCAACCACAGATCTCTCTGCACACACACACACACACACACACACTCGGGGGTGTCAAGGATATCATGATTGCTCTGTAATTTTCCTTTGATTGTTTTCAGTCTCTGTTTGTGTTGGGGCATGCTAACATCCAGGTTACTGCCCGGTTCAACTGCCGTGCCGTTGAAGAGGCGACAGATTTGATTGGTTATGATGCGGCTGGGTGGAGGAGGGAGGGAGGGGGAGAAAATGACAAAATCCTGTGATGATTTGATTATGTTGTGCGGCAAGACACAGAGGAGAGAGAGAGGCTTTGAATGAGGCAGGATGTTGATATGTTGTTGAATCTGTGGTGTTTTTGCTTGTTGCCAGGACGATCATGGGCCCGCACGGCATCAACCGAGCCGTCCAGAGGCTGGAGTTCTGCGACTGCAAGAAGGGACTTGGTGAGCATCTTCCTCCTGACCTCTCTGACCTCTGAATCAGTGTTCACATAGTCTCACTTGTCAACAGCACGTCTGTCAGCAACGCACAGCTGTGTCGAAAGCATACACGCAATGATTGGTTTTGTGTTTGAGTTCAGGTGTTTTTTCCAGCTGCAACACATATTTCCTAACTCACCTGAGCTTGTCTGTGTGCTGCACAGGTGTGAAGATAATCGGGGGGTACAGAGAGCTCACAGGAGAAGAGTTTGGCATCTACATCAAGCGGGTAATAGGCGGTGGGTTGGCAGCTGTGGACGGTAGGTAGTGTTTTGTCCTTTTGTGTTGTACATAGAAAGATACAGTTATTGTTATTATTATCCCCACTCATCAGATCTGTCTGAATGTTACTCTGTGTTCCAGGTCGGCTTAAGTCAGGTGACCTGATTTTGGATGTCAATAACGTCAGTCTGATAGGGGTGACCAATGAGAGGTGAGTTTGACGCTTGCAGTTTATCACTGTGTGTGTTTGTACGTATCTTTAGTTAAGAGGTATGTATGTTTAGCATGTTAGCTACAAGCTAACAGAGCTGCTAGCTTGACTGTTGAAGTTGTTGAAGGGGGATTTTGAGCAACCAGCAGCAGCATGTATGTTGTATGAAATACTGTACTGTACTGTATGAAATGTGTCAAAGTCTGTTCACCTGATGACATCACATCTCTGTGCTGCTTCCTGATAGGGCGGTGGAGATCTTGAGGACAGCCTCACTCTCTAATCACATGTCCTTGCTGATTGCCAGAGACGATGAATCCAGGTAGGACTCACTGTGATGTTGTTGATCACCTGGACTCAACCAGCACAGTTCCCATGTTGTGTTTCTGCAGTTGAGGTTACCTGAGGACACGCCTCGTGATCTGTTACCTGCAGGAGTCCGAATACAGTAACAACATTAAGGTGCTTGAGTTATTGCACAGCGTTACTGTTGTGTTCGTACTCGGCCATAAAAGGTTGGGAGCCACTGGATTAGAGGAGAAGAGAGGCAGGTCTTATTACCTCCAGCTTTGACTGCCTGTTGACATTCAATTTTCTCAAATCAATTCAATTTTATTTATATAGCGCCATATCATAACAAAGTTATCTCAGGGCTCAATCACACGGAGCCGGTCGAGACCAACTTCCACACAAAGACCCAACGTTCCCACCATGAGCAGCACCAGGAGACAATGACAAGGAAAACTCCCTTTAACTGGTAGAAACCTCGAGCAGAACCAGGCTCTAGGTGGGCGTCATCTGCCTCGACCGGTTGGGTTGAAAGAAAAGGGGGGGGGGGGCGAGAGTGCAGGAGGACGGAGAACATAAAGCAGTACAGTGAGCTCTCGGGTTCGACTGCAGAGCTGCAGCGTTCAACGGGGCGGCGGCAGGTGCAGAGGATTGCTCTGCAGCACAAATACATGTGCTAGAACCACGAACAACCACCGGAGTAAGAGAAATGGCTGCAGGTGACACCAGGTCAGGTAGAGAGTCGATGACGTAGATATGAGAAAAGAGACCCTTTGACCCTCAGTGTACAGCAGAGCTAACATCATATCACTGAGTCAATATCATACCTTCACACTTGTTCATGCCTTCATCGTCTCTTATCACCCTCCTCCTCCTCCTCCTCCTCCTCCCTTCCTCCTCCTCCTCCTCCTCCTCCTCTCTCAGGTTCTTTCACAACTGCTTCCAATTAAAACACTGCTTCTGTTCCTTCAGGTGAGCAGCACAGCTGTTGGAAAGGGAAATGTTACCAGATCTGAGAGAAAAGTGATAAAACTCTCAAAATAAGACGTAATAAAGCTGAAAATCCAACACAGCTCTTTGAACTGGAAGCAAGTTCTGGGGTTTTGGAAGGCTGTGGCTGCAAGCTTTACTAAGTGAGGCTAAATGCTAACATTAGCATGCTCACAATGACAGTGCTAACATGCTAACATCTTGCAGGTATTTGGTCATAAATCAAAGTAAAAAGGGCAAATGTAACTTTTGACCAGACGATGACGCAACAGGAAAAGTTAAGGGATCATCAAAGTTGTTCCGATTCATCCTCCAGGAACCTTAAATCTCTTTCACAAACTTCACGGCCGTACGTCGCTGGTGGCGCTCGAGGAAATGTAACAGGACCATGAGTGCATGTACAAAATGTCGTTATTTCATTAAATTAGTGATAACTTTGACCTAATGGTGGCGCTAGACAAGAAGTCAGAGGATCATTAAAGTGATTAGAATTGATCCTCTGGGGATCATGAATGTCTTTACTAAATGAGATGGCAATCCATCCAATAGTAGCTGAGATATTTCAGTCTGGACGGACTGAGACACCTTCACGCGGCTAATAAAATGATATGTTTGACTGTAAAAATAAGAGTTTGACTGGTTAAATATGAATATTCAGGTTTTTTACTGTGTGAATATTCATCATCATCACGGAGGATCAGTCTGTCCAGCAGCATCGCAGCCAAACCTTCATTTTCTGGTTCATACTTGAGTCCAAAAGGTAATAAAAGGCTCTCAGACGGCTGCAGCTGATCGTTGGATACAAGCCTGAAAGTTAAAAAACACATTTCCTCCTTCGTTGTGCTCACAGTTCTGGTCTAATCTGAAATACTAAAGTATGTTCAGATTTCTTGTGTTTTTCTTGTCCACATACCAGCTGAAAGCAAACATCACATCCTCTGTGTGTTTTTGATAAGTTCAGCTAATAACGCTGCAAACCTGCACGTTCTCTACACAACTGTTAGACAACTAGAAGCTTTTTACAGTGCAGTGTCTGCAGATTAACGTCCGGAGAAAGTTAATATCACTCACTTCCTGTATTTAACCCTTGTGCTACCCTGTGGAGACACTGGGTCAATACGACCCGGCAAGGTAGCACAAGGGTTAAAGTGTGAATGTGTGTGTGTGTGTGTGTGTGTGTGTGTGTGTGTGTGTGCGGTTGATCAGCTGTGTGGAGGTTTGACCTTCACGCATCACTTTGTGTTTTCAGCTGAAGTGTTTGGATTTGTTTTGGATCAGTTGCTGCTTGTTTTTAGCCACGCTAGCAACCTTTTCTACAGACGTTCATGTTCCCCAGAGGATGACTCCTACTGACTTCTCCTCTAGCGCCACCATGAGGTCAGAGTTTTCTCTACCTGCAAAACTAACAGCTGCACTTTGTGATTCGTGCCAACTTACAAATTAGCACATTTTAGCACGCTAACACGCTAAATTGAACATGTTAGCATGCTGATGTTAGCCTTTAGCTCAAAGCGTCACAGAGCTGCTAGCTTGGCTGTGAACTCTTACTCTTGTTCTTTATCTCACTTCCCTGCCAGTGCGGTTCAGTTTGAATATTTATACACTTTTCTTTCTTTAAATTAACTTAATGTGATTCTTAATTCGAAGTGGGTTTCCTTTTAATTCCCATTTCACACACTAGTTAATAACTACACACACCTGGTTGAGTAATTGCATCGCCTAAACACCTGCGAGCACTTCAAACCTGGGCTTTGTGGTTCGGTGCATTTCTTTTACTCCTGTAAATATACATTGCAGATGCTGCAGTGAGTTAGCTGGTTAGCTAACGGTAGCTAACTGTGAACAGGATTGGTTTCAGGATGTAAAAGTCTGCTGTCGTCAGTGTTCGGTGCTGTTTTGTGCTTTTAAATATCTTTAACTGTAAAGGAGAATCCACTTTAAAGACATTTGGACTGCCGCATTAACCGCCATGATATTTCATGATGCGGTCACGTCTGTCTTCAATAAATACATTTAGGTGTTGGCTGAACTTTGAGCTCAGCTGTGGTCAGCAGAGGAGAGAGAGAGAGAGAGAGAAAGGCAACGAGCTTTAACCAGAAAAATGTCCTAATGAAAGACCTGCAGGCCAGAACCCGGAAGCAGCTTCAGGTCACAAGTTCAACGTATTTCTGAGACGTTACTGTGAAGCTGTGCAGCCAAACCTCAGTCAACAACACGATCCGTCTGTTGAACTGCTTCTGGTCCCCGTGTGAAACGTGCAGCACGGTGGCAGTCAGTGGAAAGTCCTGTGTGTCCCTGAATGCACCGCCCTTCACTGATGTAAGAGAAGTGAGTCCTTCAGGAGCAAGAAAGAACAAGTCAAGTTCACACTTCCCTCAGTTTGACCCCAAAAAAAGACAAAATAACCATCCAAGTGTGAGAGACGTGAGCTGCACCCAGTCAGCTGCTCGTGTTCCTGTTGCGTGCAATGAAATGTGGTTATTACGCTACAAGATCGAGTTGTTAGTGAATCGCACAAGTTCCCCATCGTTTCTCCTCAGTTGAAGGTGAAGCAGGATGGTCTTCTTCACTCAGCAGCTGTTGAAATAACTAAGAAAAAGTTTACATTAGCAAGCTAGGCTAACCACTTTCCATTTTCCAAGTGGAAGCTAGTTAGCCTAGCCTGCTAGCTTCTACTTTTCAAGTGGAATACAAGCGTAACAGCACGATGGGTCCTCGTCTGAATTCAAGCCGAGGCTTTGTGGGTTTGTGCCAACGTTCGCACTTTGTTGCACTTCCTGTGTTTCCATTATCATCCCATGTTTATCTCCCTGTTAATGTTCAGTCATGTAGGTTTCTGATGCAGCCACCAGTCTTAGATTATCTTAGAATACATATATATGTATGTATGTATGTATATCCTGGTCTCATCCATGTCTGCTCCATTTAACCTTTAGCTTTCAAATGCTGTTGGTGGTGCTCCAGCTGTTGGAGGAGATGTTGGACATTATAGAAACACTCCTGTCTGTCCCCCCCCCCCGCTCAGGTACTGGCTGCAGTCCGGATTTGCTCTTCTTCCTGTGCGCCATGTACGCCCCCATCTGCACCATTGACTTCCAGCATGAGCCCATCAAACCCTGCAAGGCGGTGTGCGAGCGGGCCAAGTACGGCTGCGAGCCGGTGATGAAGCGCTACAACCACAGCTGGCCCGACAGCCTGTCCTGCATCGACCTGCCGCAGTACGACCGCGGCGTCTGCATCTCACCGGAGGCCATCGTGGCGGCGGAGGGACCAGGTATCTCCACGCCGAGCATCTTCTTATGTCTTATGTGTGTCACTAACGTGGGGTAAAGGTTCCCCTGATGTTCAAAGTAGTTTCTGTGCTTAGAAACAGAACATTAGAGATGAGGTTTAGCTGAACTAGACATCCCTACATTTAAAGAATATTTTAAATGATGCATTTTTCATCACACTACAGAACAAAACACAGTTACTGTCACCGGTTTATAAGGGTTTTGTATTTTTCACTTAATTTCAGGGATTCTTGGCAATTTTAACATAATTGTTGGTTTTATTTTGATAAATTATTGATAAGAACAAGCTTCTTCAGAAAGTGAAGTATGGAAGAAATCCACCTTAAATAGGATGAAAGTTCAGAGAAAGACACCAGGTAGGTGGAGGACAGTCTAGTTTGAATCTTTGTACTCGTCTCCTCCTCGAGGACACGAGGCTGAGGCCTTTCAGTCGTGTTTCTGTTTCCTCTCCAGCAGATAACTGGAGTCATTTCCCCCCTGACTTCTCTCCCACTGACTCTCTCAAAGAGCTCCTTGATTCAGGCGGCCCACTCGTTTTACACTCAATAAAACCCTCACTGTCCTCTGCTGCTTTTTAAAAACAGGCCCTGGACCAGAGAGTCCTGAAGAGGAAAAATAACTCATCTCACTCCTCTTGACCTCCGTAACGATACGCCCACGCACCTCCGAGCTGCCCTGGCCTGGCCTGGCTCGGCTCGGCTCGGCTCAGTGGGGTTTGGGGAGTTTCCCTCCGTGTGATTTGTTGATTTGCTGCGGTCAGTTCGGTCAGGGCGGATCGCTCCAGTTATTCCACTTTGTTCAGAAGTTTGTCTCCACTCGTTGCTCACTTGGTGCTGCATTCACAGACACTCGGACACTGGAGAACTGAGGGCACTTCAAAGTCAAAGTAATCTTTGCAGGTGATGATTAAACAAGACTGTGAGTCCAGCAGCTCAAGCTGATGTCTAGCAGGTATAATGTTTCTCATGGTCACCATCGTTAGCTTAGCATGTTAGCTTGTCATTAGTGTTGCAAGTATTTGGTCAGAAACTAAAGTTTGACCTGCTGGTTTATTAAAAACCGGAGGAATCGTCGGTGAATGGAAGTCTGTAGTGTTCATCCTCTGGGGACCATGAACGTCATCACCAACTCTTATGGTCGTTAAGATCATTTCAGTCTGAAACAAAGCGGTGGCTGACCGACAGTGTTGTTAAAATCCAGAAGTGAACTTCTGTGTAAAGGTCAGCTGATCTCCCCTCAGAGGAGCTTCAGCTGAACCTCCAGCACCCATCAATCAAACACAGGGGAGAAACAATAAGCAAACATGGAAGGAACTTGAACTTTGGTGATTATCGGTTGTTTGCAATGACGTTTTAAAACCACATAAAGTCCCGTTGAGGGAGTTTTATTCTCCTGCTTCCCAGGAGATGAACCCTTTGAGATTTGAAGAACCCATTACAGCTCAGGACAATCCACCCATCACTCCATCTCTGGAGCTTGAACTGGACATTTTCCATGCTGATGTGTTCTCTGACTCTCCCTCTCTGTGTCTCTTCAGATTCGTACCACCAGGACCCAGCCAGGTGTAACCCAGGTGAGGCTGAGCTTCTGACCCTCTCTCTGAGTCTGTGGTTGCTCTCCTAGTAGCTGATTAACATGCTGATGTGCATCTGATGTTTCATTCTCCGACAGAATCCAGTCCAGACTTTCCAATGGACTCCAATAACCTCCACTGCAGAGGTCCACATGGAGGTAACCGGTTCAGACTCCACCTTCTTGGACTGAAGCATTTTGGGAAAAACACTTATTTGCTTTCTTGCCGAGAAGCTGTATGTTTTTTAAATGTGAAGCTAAAGCCAGCAGCCTATTAGCTTAGCTTAGCCTGGCTCAGTCCTGTAAAGCCCACTTATTAACCCTTTACATCCCTTTTGTAATGTTTACAAAGGCCGAACTGTAAGAACAGTGAGTTGTGGTTTATGTGCATATTTTAACCAACAATCACAACAACTGTCTTGAGTAAAGGTGAACTCGCAAGTTGCGAACGTGAGACTCTTTCCCATCTTTTAAACCATATTTATACCATATGACCCTGAACGCAACACGACAAACTCAGTGTGTAAACTTTTCTTTGTGTTTGTTTGTTTGTTTGTTTGTTTGTTTGTCTGTAGATCACTGTAGATGTAAGAATGTCAGAATGGGACAGAAAATCTACTTGAAGAACAACTACAACTACGGTGAGTCATCTGGGACATTTTTACAACAACGAGGCAGAAGATGATTTGGTTTTACTTTGTTAAACTCAGTGACACTGTGTGTGTGTGTGTGTGTGTGTGTGTGTGTATATCACTACAAGCCGATATATGAATGAGAATTGATTGATCTCGCTCATCACTGCTCGTGTTTAAAGCCTGAACGATGAGGCTGTTCAAAGATCTTCGTAGGATTCCTTCTCTCTGACCTATTTTTCTCCTCCACGCAGAAGGAAAGATTTGGAGTTACTTAGATTTAAATGAGACACACACAAAAGCTAAAAGGCCAGAGCGGCTTTTCCACCCGATTACAGCGCACAGGCATGATTTGGCAAATCCTGCAGAAAGTTTCCGTGTGGACGTCTGGAGCCCGTAAGGCCTTTTTGGCCACAGGATCCATTTGGGGAAGATTTTAGATTCTTTTTTTTTTTCCAGCCATCATTAAAAACAAGAGCTCACTTTCAAAATATGTCCGAGTGCACAACAAGGTGGTCTTTATAATCTCTCTGCTGGCACGCTCACTGTGCTAATGATTATGCTGTACTGTTCCTGGTGGTTTCTTCTGGTTTCCTGCTGCCATGTTTTATTATCACGTTAATGATTTGCTCTCTTGCTCCTGAAGCTTTTTGTTGTGCAGTCTCACAATGCATGAATCCACTAAGGGAACGTTTGGTTGCGATGAAGGTTTCCCTGGTTTCTTTATGTCCAGTACGCAGGAACCCGCAGGTTCTTCTGCTGCCAGGGCCCATTTTAAATACAAACTGGTTTAAATGAATGATTCAATCTCACATAGAGCTTGTAGGGAAGGTGGAAGAAGTCCAGCGTCCAGTGTGTCCACGTATGCTGACGACTCTCTCCTCCAGTGATCAGGGCGAGGGTGAGGGAGGTGAGGAACCGCGGTCTGGAGCCCACAGCGGTGGTGGAGGTGAAGGAGGTGTTCAAGTCTTCTCTGGTCAACATTCCCAGGGAGACGCAGACGCTCTTCTACTCGTCCTCCTGCCTGTGTCCTCGTCTGTCTCCTGGGGAGGAGTACCTCATTATGGGCTACGAGCACGAAGAGACGTCCAGGTACGAGGAGCAGCAGCTGTGACACATTGACACAGTGTTGATTTTGCATCTTTGGTGATACGAGTCCAGAACCAAGAGATCTTCTGTTCTATCGATGTATAAAGAACTTTTTGCAGGACTTCTGTGAAACATGCTGTTTAACTAACTTAGAGTTGGTTAACTAGTTGTTAAATCTTAGTTACCCCATCAAATCTTTCCCAACCTGTTAGTAATGGAAAGCTTTCCATCTTGTTTGCATGTCAGCCAACGCTACAGTCTGTATGATTACAGCGTTCCAGGTCAGAATCAAGCGTTTGTTGACTTGTTAAATGTTATATTGTCACTGTCGTAACATACGAGGGAAGTAAAAACCACAACGTGAGTAAACTCCGGCTCTGGCGGATCGCTTCACCTGGACGGATGCAGTCGGGGTTCCCCTTAACAAACCTTGATGATGAGGACAAAGGAGGCCATGAAGCCGGCTGATGACTTTTCAAACTAACTTCAACCTGTTTCTGACACATCGGCTCCGGATTGTGAATAATTGACGTTTTGTTGACATTTTAACGTGCTGCTTTGATGAACTCCTGCAACGTGAACGTTTTCATAAAACTGTTAGTATCACAAAGCTGAGCTTCCATAAAGGTTCCTCAGCCGCTTGACGTGCGTTTTGCCTTTTGTCAACAAAAGAGTTGAACAGAATAGAAAGAATAAGTTCTGATGCAGCGGACTGAAGGAAACACGGCCGACACCAGCTGACATGAAACGATAGAACAACAGAAAGTCGTCCTGAGGACTTCTCTCCGCGTGTCCTGGGGGGGTGTTTAACCTCTCTGTGTTTGTGGCTGCAGGTTGCTCCTGATCGACACCTCCATTGCTCAGAAGTGGAAGGACAAAATGGGCCGAAAGGTCAAGGTGCGCTTCACATCCACGTGCACACAAACACACTAATGCTGAGCAGTGAAACACACCTGCAGGTACCTGTAGTGAAGACATGATGGTTTCATGTGTCGAGCAACACGAGTAGAGAAACGACTCACAGGCATCTAAACTCCTCCCCCGATCATCCACTGTCCAATCACTTCCTGTCTGTCTCTGTCTTTCTGTCCAGAAATGGAACGAGATGCAGCGGAAACTCCCAAGTCAACGCCAGAGTCGCTACTGAGATCTAACAGTGTGTGTGTGTGTGTGTGTGTGTGTGTGTGTGGATATTGCACTATCACAGGCTGTTGTAGCTGAATGTAGTTCGTCTCTTCATCTATCAGACTGTTTGGAGTTTTTGTCATTTACTTTCTTTGCACAAACAATATTTAGTGTGTGTGTGTGTGTGTGTGTGTGTGTGTGTGCGCGCATTTGACTGTGTGTCTCTGTGTGTGTGTGTGTGTGTGTGTGTGTGTGTGCATGTGTGTGTGTAAACACCTAAAGCACTCTATAAAGACGAGAGAGGGGGCGGAGCTTCAAAGCTGTAGTAATAAACCTACAAACAGCCGTACAGTGAATATGTACACGACACTTTTTTTGGAACAAAATTTATTTTCAGCAGCGGCCATGTTGGCTCCACAGCTCCTCCCCCCCGGCCACAGTCTTTAATAACCCTGGGTGTTGGTCGAGGTGACAGAGGACGTTCTAAATGCTACGAAAGCCATTTGGACATTTTGGACTATGTGAGATCTGCAGCCGTGACCTTTGACCTTTGACCTGACTGACAGCAGCAGGACGCGGGACTCCTCTGGTCTCAATGTGTCACTACAACAAGAAACTTTCAGTGGCCTCTTGATTGGGTTCACCTGCACAATCCGATGCAACTCACTTATTGTCACTATGACCTCACTATGACTTCAATGCTAAAGGGTGTAATTGAACATTAATGGCAGAACAGGTGCATTAGATGGTGCAGGTGCAGGTGCAGGTGAGGTGGACACTGAGGGGAGTGTGGAGCGATGCCACTGGAACAACGACAACAAATAACTAATATCTCTACGCTGCAACACAAAAACACGTGATCTTTATAAAACGAGTCAGCTTGAATCAAAACCTGCTAACGTTTCTTGTGAAATCAATTTTAAATTTAAATGATAAATTCATCAATAAAGAAAAATGATATCTGATTGACAAATTGAATGAGTTTTTTTAAATGCACATTTGTTTTAAATTCAGAACGGCGCTCTCCAGACTCCATATTTACAGCCGACATGTACAGTTTAAATAAAGTTTCTTTATCCTTTCCGCCATCTTTACTGTCTCTTGATCAATAACTGATCTTTTACTAATCACTTTTGTCAGTTGTAATCTTGTTTGACATTGTTTTGATTCGGTCACATTCAGTGACGTTCAGCGGACAAGAGGGCATGTTACACCATCACTGAGACACGCTGCTTGTTTGATTGATTGATATATTGATTGATTGATTGATTGATTGATTGATTGATTGATGTGATGGGGTGCAACAGGTGCGGTCACATGACACTTGTCTCCTGATTCAGTGCTGCTTCCGGCAGATTAACACTGAGAAGTGAACCAGCTGCATCACAACAACACACATCACCAGCTGCAGCAGCGCTCTCACACTTTCTGATCGCTTTGATCAATACATTTCTCCCCTGCAGAGCTGTTTCAGTGAACAGAAGACTAATGTGACCGTACCTTTAAACACTGTGGAACATCAGCTTCTGCACACTGAGAATAAAAGGTACTAAATGTGGATAAAACCTCATTTGTGCTGTTGAACATCGTTAAATCCTCCTTTTCTCAGTGCCGCTGCTTCGAGGAGTAGTATTGATTATTTTATTGGAATGTGATTGACTTGAGGAAGCTGATTTAAAAAGGTCTTTTTCACAGGAGACATTTAGACTTCACACAGGAGTCACTAATAACGTTAACAAGTGTTTTTCTGCACATTTTGAAGAATCGCAGTAGAAACTGCAAACATTTGATTAAAAACATTTAACTCTGATTGATTGACTGATCAGCTGTTTCCGGGGGGAACCGTTGCACATTAATTAGACTTCTTGTGTTTACAGCCACGGACCTCTGGTCAGAAACCCGTACTGACGAGCCACAACGCATTTCTTTTTCATGGTATTTGCATGACAAGCCAGCGTGCACAAACCTCCCGAAGTGAAAAGTCTTCTGTGGAAATGACCTTCTTACATTTGATTGTGCCTTTAAAGAGCAGACTGCAGTATCCTTCTGTCTGAACTCGGTATAACACTGTAACTCTGTTCATGTAAACTTTACTAACACCCCGATATTTTCAACTCTGGACTCTTCGTAGCAGTTTGAACCATTAAACATGAATTTAGACGACATGTTGTGGGTGTTTGTCTCCCTCCTGATGATCCTGAGCTGTGTTTAACTTCCTGCCGTCCTAAACCTGCAGCCCGTGTCAAACACCTGGACCTTCAAACCTTTAGTCGCATAGTTATCACATAGTTTTCTACCCAACAAACGGAACTTTCTACTGAACTGAAGACGAAGGTGAACCGACTACGAAGACGTCTCCACATCTTTCAACATTCGTGGTTCCACTTCTACAACGTGCAAGGGAGGCAGCGGAGGTCTGCCGGGCTACACCGCGCCTGCTGCTGGCCTGGGTGGATCCATCCATCGATAGATAGATCCATCCATCGATAGATAGATCCATCCATCGATAAAATGACTGCTGCTCTAAAACGACGGTTTCTTTGACTGAAACATATAACACACACAGCAGGAGGAGGAGCAGGAAGAGCAGGAGGAGGAGCAGGAGGAGGAGCAGGAAGAGCAGGAGGAGGAGCAGGAGGAGGAGGAGGAGGAGGAGAGGGAGGAGCAGGAGGAGGAGGAGGAGGAGCAGGAGGAGGAGGAGGTGGAGGAGGAGGAGGAGCAGGAGGAGCAGGAGGAGCAGGAGGAGGAGGAGGAGCAGGAGGAGCAGGAGGAGCAGGAGGAGGAGGAGGAGGAGAGGGAGGAGGAGGAGGGAGGAGGAGGAGGGGAGTGTGTGTGTGTGTGTGTGTGTTTAAGTATGTTCTGTGTGTGTGTGTTTAAGTATGTTCTGTGTGTGTGTGTGTGTTTATGTATGTTCTGTGTGTGTGTGTGTGTGTGTGTGTGTGTGTGTGTAGGCGTGCTTCCAGTAGTTCCTGCCTACTAATTTCCAGCAGTGTTTTCTCAGCTGCAGTTTCCATGAGGGGGAAGAGAAAATGTTTTTATGGATTTACTGCTATTACACCTCCTTATCCCCCTGTCCTCTCCTCCTCCTCCTCCTCCTCTTCCTCCTCTCCTCCCCTCCTCCTCCTCCTCTCCTCCTCCTCCTCCTCCACGTTGACTTCAGCTGCCTGGCTGACTGACTGCAAACACACCTGGTGTTGGTATAAGGTGTCGTCTGTTCCTTCAGGCTGAGTGGCTCTATTCATGTTCCTGAGTGCTGACACACGATATTTTCACCCTGACTGGCCTCGTTGAAAGCAGTTAAAGATGCGTTAAGTGATTTTTCAACACTAGAGGGCGGAAAGTCGACAAAAACAAACAGCGAGAAGCCTCGACACACTGCATCAACTCATCGGGTTCTTAAAGGCCAACGCATTCACACAAAATAAATAAGAGGAGAACCAGAGAAGCACGGTCTCTCCACTGCACGCTGGGTTTACTAGGTATTTGTTTCAGCTCTGGTTTGGTCCAGTATTTGTTGGTGTTTCAGCTCTGGTTTGGTCCAGTATGTGTTGGTGTTTCAGCTCTGGTTTGGTCCAGTATTTGTTGGTGTTTCAGCTCTGGTTTGTTTCAGTATTTGTTGGTGTTTCAGCTCTGGTTTGGTCCAGTATGTGTTGGTGTTTTAGCTCTGGTTTGGTCCAGTATTTTCTGGTGTTTCAGCTCTGGTTTGGTCCAGTATGTGTTGGTGTTTCAGCTCTGGTTTGGTCCAGTATGTGTTGGTGTTTCAGCTCTGGTTTGGTCCAGTATTTGTTGGTGTTTCAGCTCTGGTTTGTTTCAGTATTTGTTG
>JAVQJD010030823.1:0-13933 GCA_036023655.1 Nannoperca australis | reverse complement strand
AAACCATATTAAACTGCATCTATAATGTGTTTTATGACACTGATACCAGAAAAGTTTATACAGGATACGGTTAACACCCAATGATCACCCATGTAAATGTGTGTTTTATATTAAATATATTTTGGAGAAATCAAATCACATCCAGGCCAAACCACCAGTAATATCCTCAGATGTGTCCACTAGGTGGCGCTACGGTTCATTTTGATTTAGTTTAGAAGAAAACGACACGATAGGTTTCAGGGAGAATCTGCCTCGTCCTTCACTAACAGACCAAACTGGCAACAAGTGTCGTCGTGTGCCAGCAAAAAGCTGTACAGTAACGTTTATTTTGTAATTTAACTACAAAACGCCGTTTCATGTAACTAGTTACTCCCCAACACTGTATATATCTCACACGCCCTGTCCTGTAAAACAGTGCATGTGAACACGCCCGCTGGAATCAAGCTGTTAGTGTGGGACTGGAGTTTAAAGACAGTTACAATATTGTGTGTGGCGATAGGGTCGGTATCCAGTCAACGGATGAGTCCTGATGAATTCAGTACAAACTGCAGCACATGAAGCAGCAGCCTTTTAATACTAAATAAAATCTGTCTGTCAAAGAGTTCATCCTTGATTCCAAAGCATCATTCCAGCGTGGTGTGTGTTTACTCCACAGCTCCGGGGGGAGTCGATCTGTAAAACCTACACCAGAACCTGTCTCAGCCAGCCCGAAGGAGCCCTCCTAATAGAAACACATTTGGAATTCAGCAGAGAGCTTTACTGATGGATCGTCTAAATTAATCTTCAGAAGCTTTTCCACCCTGCCAGAAGTGAAGATCTGAGGGAGACAGAATCTCGTTGGTTTGGGTGATTACCGACAAGAGTCCATATTTTTAATTTTCTAAACAAAAAAACACTAAAAAAGATTTCAACCTTGTCAAACTGTACTTGACAGTCCACTACTCCGTCGCCCAGTGCGGCTGAGGTAATTAAAAAGTGAAGTGCTGCCAGTTTGTTTGGAGTGTCCAGCGATCTGCCCTCTGCTGAAGAGCACGTCAGGACTGTCATTACCGCCAGAGAGCGAGCGGGCTTGTTAGCACCGGGGTCAGCAGCTAAGGGTTAACAGGAGAACGAGGAGCGGTCACAGAGTGGCGGGAGGTCAAAAGCTAGGGTCGAACCCTGGAAGTCAGACCACTAATGGGATCCTCAGTTTGGGCTCAAACACACATGGATCGATTAGACTGCATGGGCCTTCGCTCACTGGAGCTTCATCCAAACTACAGTTTCTCTTAACACAAGATAATCTGCACTAAATGCATCCGTTATGTAACTGTCTGTGCAGCTGGCTGTGGAGGTGTCTATGACCTTTTGTGCACCATCTCCCTACACCTCTCCCCTCCCACATCTTTAACCCCCAACCTGTAGAGCCCGACCTCCCTAAGAGCACTGCCTCCAGGGGGGTGAGGAATACAGAGGTGGATACCGCCGAACATGGAGAGTTGAGTGAGAGAGTGAGAAGGTGGGATGCTGGTAAAGGTTGCATTTGCCTCCCCTATTAATACTGCACGCCGCAGAGCAGAGGGAGGGAAAGGTACACAACTTGCCTTAAAGAATAAACTGAGCCTGAAACCAAACAAACCGACGGAGGCGCTTTATGTCGCGCCTCAGCCCGAAAGAGCAGCATATGTTGTTTACATGCTAAATGAGCTAAATCTGCTGCTGAGTAACGGCTGTGACTATCAGGAACTGAAGCATGACTGTTCTAATAACATCAGTATTTTCTATTATTATTATTCATTAGAAAGGACTCCACTTTGCTGTGGGAGTTTTCTACTAATCACCCAGAAAAGCATAAATATGACTTTTGGTGTTTGACAACAACAAAAGTTGGACAAATGTGTGTCTTCATTTGGAATCCGGTCAAAATGAAAAAGTCGCTAAAGCTATGAAGAACCTTCAGAAACGATATAACTTTTGGTCCCTAGAATGGGCCGAGCCACAAAAGCCCTGGTTCCTAAACTCCTATACTTCCCATAATGCATGTAGATAGCTTTTCCTTGTAGACCACCCCCCCCCCCCCTCCCCCCTCCCCCCCCTTGCCTGGTACATGCCCATGTCTTTCAAACTCTGGCAACAACACCACATCATGGTGTCCATATCTCTTTCTGCAACTATTTTAGTGTCAACCTCCAAGTATGTTTCTTCAGAGACATCCTACTGCAACATTTCCATTACGGCAGCATAGAAACTGTATAAAGAACTAATTAAAATGGCTCCGTGAGCCTAAGGTGGTTTCACTGCGGTCCTGCAACGCTGGCTGAGCCGGGGGTGTCCAGGGAAACATTGGTGAATGAAATAGCTCGAGCGGCCTGTGGGATGATACAGGCAATACACATAATGTATCCATTGGGTTTGGCTTGGAAGCTGTAGTATTCAGTTAATCAGTTCCTTTAGCTAGTCAGACAACGAACAATGTCAAAACCTCAGTAAAGTCTCAGTAAACTGCACTAATACTTTCAAACAACTCTTCATCCGTGTGAGTCGAGACAGAATCTGACTCCTGAACACCGACCGTATTATCTCTAGATAAACTTCATATGGCTAATTTGTTAGCAAAACGGTGCATATTTACACATCCAGCAGACACAGAGCAACATTAGCATTCGTTTAGCGTCGTGTTTTGTGTCCAGCTGATGAAAGTCACTCCAATATTTACTCCTCTTATCTCTGTTTCAGTCTCCAACAAATGTCTCTCTTTAGCAGCTACAAGCATTGTTTCCCAGCTAGCTGCTAACTCTGTCTCTTGATTGTTGCTGGGCAGGTAGCAGCTGATATACAGTAAGATTTTCATTCACAACAGCTGCCTTTTGTTTTTGGAAATGAGGTTGATGAGACTGAACAAAAACAGTAGAGTTGCCGGCAGAAGCACCAAAACAACGGGCTAACAGATGCTGCAGAGCTCTGTAGAGCTGAAGGGAACTAGTTAGCTGATAACAGTCTGAGTTCATCACTAAAAATATCAACTAGTGCAGCTTTAAGATCACAACCCAGCTTGTAGGCAGAGGGGGCAGCTGCAGAACAAGTTGATCATTTGGATCACCTAAAAGTGGGGCCAGCAGACACTGAGACACCCTGGACTACCAGCCAAGACAGATAGACTGCTGATGGGCTCCACTCATCTGTGTATTTTATTTTTGATCTCCAGTAGATCCAAGAGTAGAGGACAGACTGAGAAAGAGACAAGAGGAGTGGTTGACAGAGGAATAAAACAAAGGCCGGCATGTTCTGTGTTACACCAGGTGTTGGTCAAAGCAGTGTTACAGAAGCCTCCTTATCTGGAAGTTAGAGACTCGTTTGCTTGTGCTCTATCACACTCACACAACACTGTACTTCTATACTTGTGAGGACCTTCACTAACATAATGCCCCTAACCCTAACCTGTGCCCCATCACAACTACAGGCCTAACCCCAACCAGAACCTTAGAACCAGGTCTGAAGCCTCAAACAGCCCTCTGAAGGTCTGTCTGACTGGGCTGACTGGACAAAATGTCCTCACTTTACAAAAATGTCCTCACTCGCACGGTCGAAAACTCAAATTGGCTCTTACAAAGATATCTGTAACAGTACACACACACGCACGCACGCACACGCACACACACACACGCACGCACGCACGCACTATGCCTTCAGTTTGATCTAATTAGGGATGGAGCATACTGCTTCACAGCTTCAATGTAAGCCACGGGGCTCTGCAGTATGGACAGACACCATTTCTTATCAACCTGCCTCACTGCTGATAATCCGGCTAAATGGGATGGCAGACTGCATGTCATGCTCTTTTCCCTCCTTTTGTACATTTTCTGTATGCGCTGTGTTAAATTCACACAGAGGGGTGTCGGGCGTACACACTGGCCGCATCTTCCTATTGGATGTTGTGTCACTGAGAGCTAATGTAAGATAACATTTGTTATGTAGTGGTCACACGCGACAACCTCGGCCACATGCCGGATCTCACTTTTATTCTCGTGACATCACTTCTGCCCAGCGCCAGAGCTGGAAGTAGGAAGTTCTGAAAGTTTGTTACTCACTTTACTTAGTTCTGGAAACATTGTGACAACAAAGACAGAAACACTGCAGGAAAGTTTAGCCCACAGCTTTGAGTCCTGGACCCCTGCCTCGAGGACCCCCATCAGGGCGTAATCCCTAGTGCAAATGACATCTTTGCATCAAACGTCTTCGGGATTTTGTAGAGTCAACAGATGAGTGTTTTCTCCAAGTTGCACAAGGTTTAGCTGCTTTAGATGAAGTGTGTTAACTGTAATCTCTCAGTGGAGGACTGCCTGGTAAATACATGATCACCACGGATGAATGAATAAATGAATCTGGATACATTAAACACTGCAGGTAAAAGCAGAAGAGATTGCTGCCTTTCGTTCTCTTTCTATATGCAGCTCCATCATGTTTCCTTTCCTAACATCCTGATTAATGCATGGAAGAGCACACATGGATATTGTGTATTCCATGTAGCCAAACATAGTTCAAATGAAGCGTGTGGGTTGATGCACTGCTCAGGAATAGTCTACGTATGGCGTTTCCATTTGACATCCAGGCTGTGTTATTCTGGGACTAGACTGCAGACACCATACACCGTGTTCAGCAGCAAACCGTTGAATAATACAGCAAATCAAATGTCGGTAGCATAAGTCAAACCCGATCATATGACTTACATCATCACATAATGTAGGCCTATTAATGATCCTCTATAATAAACATAACTGATGGGACAGGGAAATCATGCACTTTCTGCAATGTGAGAATAATTACAGCCGGTAAAAGTCTATAACTTTTGTTCACATATTAAATGCTGCTTTTTGACAGAACTGCAACCTAGTCATAGTCGTATTTCAGAGCTAAGTATCCTAAACTACTGAAGAGGGATAAGACTGCTGTGAACTGTGCGGTGCAGAGCTGACTTTATTACTGAGGAAAAATAGAAGAAGTAAAAAAAGGCAGAACTAAGCAAACATCAAGGAGCAAGGAACATCCCTGTGATCTTCAAGCCTTCCTTTATAGACGGGGACTGTATATTCTGCAAACTGCTGACACTTCACATGCACTGTATACTGCACAGAGAGAAGCTCCCTGCCCATGAAGCACAGCACAGAGAGCAACACAGGGTGGGGGAGTGCTCGCTCTTGGCTAATGTCTGCATTTTGCCCACGGTTTCTTTCCTTTTAGCCAGATGATTCTCACATGTGAAATGAATTCCTGTCACAAGAATATAATGAAGGCCTCTTTCTGAACTGTTTATCTGTCAGTGGACGAGTTAGCCGCTGTGTATCGCTGTAGAAGACACACATGAGGGAGGGAGAAACCTGACAGTGGAAACTGGAAGGAAAATAACCACCATTTTGTTGCAGGAGATTCAAGGTATGATGGAAGAGAGGAACAGGCGGGGGTGAACAGCTTCCCGTCCTTCATTTGTCATTAGTCATACACGTCTGCACTGTAGTATTCACTTCACTGTCTCCACAGGAGGAGATGACAGCACAACAATCCCAGTAAGAAACAGCAATAAACCTCAGATTCAAGGCAACACCGCTGCATGTTTCACCTTTTCTTTTAACATGTATTTACTGCGTGAGTGCCACTTCTCTGCATATTGTTCACTGGCAGCTCTAAAAAACAAGGATTTACTGTTCTGATCACCTGCTACCCGTGTCTTTCTCTGCTGGCAGGGCAGCAAACACTCTGAACCCAATGGCAACTGAGCATTTACAAAACAGCTACTGCTTAAAAACCCTGATTAAAAAACATGCAATTAAAACATTTATAAAAACAAGCAAATACAGATTATCTCATGATAAAATGAAGTTGATCTGGTTCTGCTGGGAAGCCAGTGATTAAGGCGGAGCGTAATTACTGTAATGATTTCCAAGGTATTAATTATAAATCATATTTTGCACGATGCATGGACTGATGTCACTAATTTGGAGGGTAAACTAGTAAAAGAGTCCAATAGATAGACACAGAGGATATCATTATGTCTAAGAATGGGATGTTGGGGTGTAGGCCAACCAAGGACAGGAGCTGGAGCAGGACAGGACTATAGATTTCAGACTGGTGTGAGTCTACCCGGCCGTCATTAGCAGGGGGATCACGTCCACCCCGAGGCCCCTCGCTCTCTCCTCCGACCCCGTCCTTCACCTCCACAGCCTGGAGATGGAGAGCTGGCGGGCTACATTCAGACACACATAAGGTGTGCAGGTTTCATTCACACGCACACACACACACACACACACACACACACACACAGATGAGTGAGTATTAAATTCAGCTATGAAGGACCTTGGTGATGGGAGTGAGCGTGGTCCTCTTAGACAGGCAAGATCCTGGTCTATCGATTATAAGTCCCACGTACCCTCAGCTGCAAGTGTGGAATAAAAAACTCACATCTCCAACACCGAGCTACATGTCTGTTTTATCTCGTGTCGTGCTGTGATGATGCTTCACGTTGAAGTAAACTGCTGTAACTTTACAGCTGTGAAGCTGCTGTTTGTGGTTACTGCAGATATGCAGAGGTGCATTTAGGGTCAGTGAAACATCTCTTTTCAGCTTGATGTTCATTCCTTTCAAATTCACTCCGCCTGTGATGTAAAGATTCATAAACGATGAAAAGTAAGAAAATAACTGGCCCAGTCGGTCAATACTCCAATGACAGCTGATCAAGAACGATGAAATATGAAATGCCTCAACAGATACAAAATACTGAAGACAGCTAAATGATGTCTCATCTACATGTCTGATCAAATGTGAACCAGGAAGAGACTCAACACCATCACTATTACTAAAAGGTAAATTCACTGAATCCACCAGATAATAAATAATCTTGGTTAATTCCCAGCAGCAGAACGTTGTCTGATATAGCAACAGTAACGTAGTGTGGGAGGGCTCACGATGGGTCGATTATACTACTGAAAAGCTCAAGCTGCAGAAGACACACACCATCAGGCCCAAATACAAATGGTAGTTTACAGCAGCTGTGTGGAATTTCAACACTTAATTTTCAACGAAATCATGGAGAGTTTGAAAATAGGGAACCGTTTATCTTTCAGTCGTCACTTTCAATTTGTCACGCCCTGCATGTGGAGGAGGTAGTGAAAAAACCAACAGATTCAGAATTGAATGTTGAAAAAACGTGTACTAATCGTGGCTCCATGATTTTACATAAAAACCGTGCAGCTTTAAACTGAAACCGTCTGCAGAAATGAGCAGTCTAGCTTCATTTCCAACTGGGAACTTCATTGGTATTTCCAGACTTCCCAAGACAACATATCTGATTCCCTGTCTTTCCCGCTAAACGTTGCTTAATGTTCTAGAAATATTCTATGTCCAGTGGGAACCTTAAAGCACTCACAGGCATCAAGCAATGAGCTGCAAACGAGGTGGTGAGAGCAGAAAGGTTACTCCTAGATGAAAGAAGCAGAATGATAATAGAGCACACGGCAGGCCCAGAGATGATTAATACCATTCTCCGCTCCCATTTGCTGTTCATTAACTCACTGTCTGCCATAATGGCCATGGCTCAAATGAAAGGGGAGGGAAGAGGAGAAGTTCAGGTTGGGCAACATTAGAATAAACGAAGATGGACAGAGAATAGGAGGAGAGAGCGAGGGAGGGTAGGGAAGAGGGGAAAGAGTGCTGATTAGTGCAGCAGTTATCTACATCTTAATCAAGCAGAGTTTAGTCTCTTGCCCTAAAAAGACCACACAATGACAAAACACAGCACAGTTTAGCACGACAGTCCATCCACTAGAATGTCTATTGGTGCTGCAGCTTGAGCTTATTGTCTGTGACGTCTTTCTGAATAAATATTCAAGTTGACATGCACAGTAAAAGTAATTTTGATAGTGAAAAGAGCTTGTTAGGGCCAGAACAAAATGTC
The DNA here is from genome assembly GCA_036023655.1 of Nannoperca australis. Taxonomy (NCBI): domain Eukaryota; kingdom Metazoa; phylum Chordata; class Actinopteri; order Centrarchiformes; family Percichthyidae; genus Nannoperca; species Nannoperca australis. The sequence goes on along the minus strand of JAVQJD010030823.1, from coordinate 6,009 downwards.
AAAAACCAGAACCGTGAAAGCGGGTCTCCAATTTTTACATATTTTGTTCCTCACTAAGCCGAGAGCGCCTCAAGGGAGCAGGCGAAGTCAGGTGGATTGGATAAAGAGAAAGGGAAGGTAGATAACACCCAAGTGCATGTGCATTTGGAGAGGCGTGACACGTAGCATTTCAGTTATGGCTAAACTCCAGGAGAGATAAAAGCATCAGGCATTATGAATCCCTTTCTGCTGCTGCATGAGGGGTTAGAAAAGATGGACACACACAATAGGATTTAGAGAGCTGCTGCAATGTATTTCAATCTACGTCAGTGCTAACCTTACAAAATGGGAAACTATTGAACTGATAGAGTGGAGGGGGGGAAAAAATCCCCATTCACTAAGACAGCACAGGAGCCGTGACTGATAGAGAAACACAAGAAGCCTGTCGAGTGGCAGTAATTATTCTGAAAAATGGAAAATATAGAGTGTGAAAGAAGAATAGCGTGTAAAAAAAGAAAAGGTAGAGGAGGAGGTGTTTATGAGATCCTGAGTAAAAGCAAACAATCTTCATTTCTCCTCCAGATGTTTAAATCTGTCTAATTCATTGACAGTACAAGTGTCTGGAAGACTGAAGCTGTGATTTCCCAAACAAAATATTATATTAAAGATTACTCCAAACCTATAAGTGACTTGAACACAACACTTGCAGTATGCACAGTGCTGGTAATACCTGATAGAACCCACTTGGATACTTTATACTCTAAATGGGAATGTCATTTTTAGCAGTACAGCAGCGTTCATATTTAATACCCTTCCCGCACTGTGTCAGTCCCTTAAGTGCATCCCTACAGCTCAGATCGCGTTGCCAAATGCATCATTATGCCATCAGTATCGCTAAATGCAACTCCGCAGGACAGGATGAGTTTGTAAGGATTCTGGGTAGGAGGAAGGTGACCCTGCTTCAGAAAAGTCTTCACGTGGTTGCCTTTCTACCATGAAGGCACTTTGACATTTGTTCAATAATAAATGTTTCAAATGTTCGCAGTGGAGAAACAACAGGGGCGGGAAAAGGCTAAGCAGTGTTTTTATATGTTCATTATATTAAATGAACGTAAGGACTTTCAGGGAATGGTGTCTGAAAGACGAGAGATCTTCACGGGTCCTGACAAAAGTTATATCAGGGTCCTGTGGGTCCGCTTCGTGGACCGGTGAAGACTTTACAGCGGTAACAGCAGCAGCCATGCTAACTGTGGAAAAGTTCTTATGATCACAACCCTGCTGATTCTAAGTCCGGGTCAAATCTGCGTTTGAATTTGGACAGTGTCTTTGCATGAAAGATGCTCTGATACACCTCAGCAATGACTGAATATCATTAATTCAAACCGGTAACTTGTTTGTACCGCTCCCTTGCTCCAGTGTTTCCAGGTTCCAATCAGCTGTGCACTTTTCTGGCAGATTTAAGCTAAAGGAAACAACACGCAGATCAGAGACACGAGGATTTAGTTAGCTGACACTGATGCAGCAGATTGTCTGGGAGAATCAGTTATATGTTGTATTTGATAAAACCTGACAGCAGCAGGTACTGAAGGATCTTTGAGGTGGAATCATTAGGATTTCTTTGAAAATATAAAACAATGCGTGTAGTTTTTAGGTGAGACAGTTGGAGGTAAGAAAAGCTGCCTGATTTTAAGTGCAATGTTATCGACATCCCTTTTATTGCAACCAACAACCACACATAGTAATATACAGCGTGTACGCTGTGTTGACATCGCTGCTGAATCAGACTAATTCCTCATACACATGTTCCACCGCAGAGGCTGGTGTTAGTAAAATGTCAAAATGGTTTTTGGCAAACAGCGATTTAATTAATTCTGTGTATTAAATGTGTGGATTTGAGCAGAAGATTAACTTGTTGCTCGTGCACAGCTGTGGGAAGAGGAAAAAAAACGGTTACCCAGAAAGAAGCGTTGCCAGAAGGTAGACGGGGTTTCTTACTTTCTTTCTTTAAAGCTTTTCACTTACCCTACAAAAGACAGTAATGCATCTGGGGACTGGGAATAAGTGCTGGCTTGTATCTGTTTTGTAATGCCCACTATCTTAGAAATACTGAGTGCAGGATTCAAACAAAAACAGGTGCCATTGGGGAAAATGACTCCCTATTATGTATCTTTCACTACTGAAACACTAAGCCCTAGAAAGGTCTAGAGACCCAAGTAAAATGACTGATGAGAATATGGGATTATGGGAGAAAGAGGGGGGGAGAGGAAAATAAAAATAAAGAGTGTGTGAGTGGAAGGGAGGAGTGATGGAGCAGGTGGACTCTCATCTATCTCGTCCCCGCTGACGGATATATGAGTGGGGGCCCCGGGCTGGCCGTCAGCTGCTGTGATGGATGAGGGATAAACATGTAGATTCAAGTGACAGTCATGCAAGCTGCACGCAAAGGTGTCACTGTATGAGTGGATGCAGCTTAGAGAAGCACTGATGTTGAGGGAGCTATATTTAGATCCTGCACTGACTGAGCATGTTGAGTCAAATGATGAGCTAATGTGTTGCATCATGAAAACACACACACACACACACACACACACAGTTCGTCAGTGTGCTTTTGTTGTATCCGTCACACCGAGCAGTCACAAAGCAGCTTGTTCCTGTATGAAGGGTTATTATCTCTTAACCTCACACGCTGGTAAAATAAAACATATGCAGACGGACGGCTCGGTTTCAAGGGGCAACCCAGTAATTTAGTTTTGTACATTCATAAAGTTGGATTTTGGGTCAAAAATGATGGGTCAAATCTCAAGAATTTAATTAATCAATGAAACTGAGTGACATCACTCGAGTCAGCAGTGGTTACGTTACGTAAAAATCTGGGCGTGATGTGAAGAAGTGAGCTCACCAGACGTCTGCAGCACGTTCCTCATCTCTGCTTGAGGCTAGCCGCTCGAGGCTACATTGGCCACTACTAGCATGACACATCCGAATCTCCAACTGAAAACTGTCGGCGGTTGAGTTGCATTATGGGTAATGTGGATGCCAGGTTTGGACAAAGACGAAGAATGAGTGGAATAAAGAGACGATATCCCTGGAACTCCTGCATCCATGTCCTACGTTCTTTTATCAAAAACTCCTCCAGAGCCGCTCTATGAGCCGTATACAAGCATTACTGGTATAACTAACCGTGACTAGTAAACTGCCCCTCTAACCGTTGGCATTTTAATAATAATAATAACAGAGAATGACCCCATGAATACTAATTGGAGGAACAAACCAGTTCAAAGTGTACTCAACAGTGCGTTTTCCCGTAGATAATATAACTTGGCATAAGCAGTGATATTCCAGAAATAGATGAGCGTATGAACTGTCAGAGCGCATCACAGGAAACTCATGTGGACGGCACTGGTGTGCATTGGGCACATTGAAGATTCTGCCGTGTGTCGTGTCCAGCCGTCGTGTTTTGGGTGCTTCAACATTCACCATGTTGATTTCTTAGACAAGTCACACAATCATATCAGATAATTTACTTTCATCATATTCCAAACTGGAACTCCATGAAGGGTGACATGGTGAATCAGTGTTTAGCAGGTCCCTGGTTTCGACTCAACCCCACAGGCCACAGGGCGTTCATGTTTCACCTGGCTCTAAGTGGATTTAATCTCCAGGTGCTTTGGTTTCCTCCAAAGACATGCAAGTGAGAGGAGTTAGAAATGTTAAACTGATCTAAAGTGTGAGTGTGAAACGTCTTGTCATGTGTATTAGACACAGTCTGTTCTCAACCTGCAGACCCAAGTAGACGCATTGATATCTACAGTGCGGCGCTACATGCATGTTTCTTCATTTGTCTCATCTGCCAGTCTGTCAGGAAGTCTCTCTCCTTCCGAGCTGCCAGTCAACAAAATAACGTTCCTTCTGCACCCGCTGAGAATATGTGTGTGTGTGTGTGTGTGTGTGTGTGTGTGGGTGCGACAGGCCTGCCAGTAACTGCACTCTAATTACTGACTTGCATGTCTAACTTCAGGGAAGTTTAGTAACCTTGTTAGGTTAAATAATTAGTCTTCATCAGCAACAAAGACCAACAGGGAGTCCCAATGGCCACTGGCTTGACTTCATCAATTATACCAACCTGATCTGGTTAGACTACACTCATGTATCTCACACAGGAAACATTCGAATGATCATGGAGCTGCTGACCCAGTTAGAGTGGGATGTGTGTGTTTCCCAGCTCACTGAGTTTGATTTGACAGAAAATGTAAAATAAAAAAAATAAAAAAGCTACGTATTATTCAATTGGAGTTAGACGAGCAAATTACTTTTCCAATACTGGAAGTCAGTCTTTTAATAGAAATCCCTATGTTCATCTGATATTGTGAAAATGTGGAATCAGCCGCTTTAATCGACTTTCCTGCCCACTTGGGGACAGCAGGAGGTGTAAACGCAACACTGACATATGATCAGCTTGTACAGTGACGTGGGGAACATGTTAGCAAACAGTTTGGGGAGTTTTTCTGGCCACTCGATGAATGTAAGCTCAAACAGAAACAGAATTTCTGTTGGAAAGATGGAGGCAGTCCTGTGGATCATGCTGTGCAGTGTCACACAGTGTCCGCCCTCTGTGCTGCAGGAGAGCAATAAAACTAGTAACTCTGACCCAGCTTCCCTGCTAATCGTCATGCCATGTGCTGCTGCACACACCGCTCATCTCTGTCCTTCAAGCAAACAGCCCAAAACACAATCTATGGGCACACACTCCTCTAATCTAACACTTCTACCCAGGCCAGGAGGAAACATGACAGCGGTGTGTTGAGGCTGTAAGCAATCCGAGAGGAAATTCAGACCACACACTGAGCGAGGACGCAGCTGATTGCAGTTTGTCTGGGAGTATATACACAGAGCACACAATCAAGTTTCTTTTTCTTGTTAAATCAACTCCAGTCCAAGTCCACTGTTTCCCCCCGATGTGTAATGTCGTAGTCTGGATCCACGTAGCGGTTAAACAGATCGTTTTGAGAGACGCATTGTTGGTTTATATCTTTTCACAGGTTTTGTAGACAATAACTATATAATAACACCTGCCCTATGCTTTACATTTGGCAGGATTTCTAAAGCATATTTACTGAATTCTGTTTTCTCATGCATGGAAAGAAAAACAACATTTAGATTTTTCTAATTCTGTGTAATGAATGATGTCAATCAGTTCTTTATTGTACCTTTGGGAGAAATGTAGCTCGCAGATAAACAGTGACAGTACACACACAACAATAAAACAACAAAGTCTATCCAAATGATGTATTATATATAAAGTGCTATGGTGCCAAGTGTGAGCAAGAAGTGCACATGTGCAAGGTAACAATTACCTTTTGTGCAAGTTCAGCATGTTTACTGAACCCTCACCTCTGACCTGAAGGCGCAGGACTCAAAGAGAGTCTGGGCTCCCTACAATGATAAGGACTGTTTGGATTGCATAGTATTCATAGTTGGAACTTCCTGGCTTTTAGTGCAGTTTATTTTGCAAATGGTGTGTGCTTCATGTCCAGACTCTCCAATTTCTACGCATCGAGGCTTTAAGGTCAAGAAAGCAATTTGTCTTCAGAAGATGAAACGCAGTAAAATCATCTCACAAGTTGCAGAATTGTTTCTAACTTTTTGAAGATGTACAATCCCCTCAGTGCCCTTTAGTACATGCAGGAAACAATCTGATGCATCTACAGTTGATTTTATTGTTGTTGGTATAAATCAATCTGAGTAATTACCTTTCTCATCTTGTGAATGCTCTCTGAGGAAGCCTGTGCATGAAAACAACCATCTGTGTTCAACCAGCTGCCTGTTCCTGCATGGTATGTGGTCAAGATAACGTTTAATTGACGAGGTTGGCTTTGAAGTAAAAGCTAAAAATGTTCACTCGTATTTTGACTTAACCATCAGGACGCACCAAGAGCAATGCCTTGAGGCCATCTGGGCCACCGTACCCTGATCCTCCTGGCGGCCGGGGGGGGGGGGGGGGGGGGGGGGGGGGGGGGGGGGGGGGGGGGG
>JAVQJD010030809.1:0-24374 GCA_036023655.1 Nannoperca australis | reverse complement strand
TGTGTGTGTGTGTGTGTGTGTGTGTGTGTGTGTGTGTGTGTGTGTGTGTGTGTGTGTGTGTGTGTGTGTGTGTCATGGACAGTACTAACCCGTCCCTCATCAAGCTTCCTGCCAGATCTTTAAGGTGAAATTTAAGCCTCATAAAATAAAATACATTCCACTGGTATATATTATATTATATGTAATTATTTAGAACGACAGCACAAACCAAAACATATAATGAAATCTTTATCAAATTCAAAATATATTAGAATACATTATCGCAATATACAAAAAGTATTTTAGGTTGAATTCAGATCAAATATTTATTTATCATAATGACAATTTATCTTTCAAGTACAAAGTGATCATTTTGTGTTTTTAGCCTGAACTGGTAAGTGACTGAGTGTATTTCTCTGTTTGCTCCTCTGCATTCCACAGTTATTGATTCTTGTGTTTTTGAGTGTGTTGTGTTGCATCTGCAGTGTTTACATCTCAAAGTCCCCTCCAGCTCAATGTCCGAGTCCAGCACAGTTCTGGTGCATTGCTAGTAAAGTTTTAAAGTCTGGTAAAGGTAAAAAATAATAATAAATTAAACATTTGTGGGCTTTGGATTCAACAAAGTTTTCTTATTTTTATTTTAAGTGTTCAGAGATGAGTTTTAGCATAACCTGGTCTTGTTTTCTATTTAGATGTTATGATTAGATCGATGCTTGCAAACGTTGTCATGTAATAATCCAGTCGCTGGAAAGATTATCTTGTTATCTACAGTAGAAAAAGAAGAAAAAAAAAGATGATTTCTAGGCACTGGTTTGCATAAAGCATGACTCATCTGGGTTTTTGATACAATGTGATGCCGATGGACATGTATCCTACACAAGAAGAAAAAAAACAAGTAGCAAGTCAAACAGTAACTTTTCAATAAACCGAATGCAATGCTCAATATTCAGCAATACTGTGTATAAAAACCGACCTTCACTGCTGAGGTGAGAGGACCCGTCAGTGATTCAGAAACAGGCCAGCTGGGTTTTTAAGAACTTTTCAGTCCATCCTCATGGTACCAAACCCGCTCCGTGCTGATTCAATCATTGCACACAAAAAAGAAAAGAAAAGAAAAGGTTTGCCTGTCAACGAGGCCACATTTTATTACGGTTTAGTTGCTTTCCCAATATCCAAATGGCAGCTCCCTCATGCAGTTCTGTTCCACTTTGTCTTACAGATGTGAGAAAGATGTCCAATTTAAGCAGATGTCTCGCGGCGAGATAGCAAGGCAGGAAAGGATCGCTCGGGAGCATTTACATAATCCTTGGACTAAGGCTTAAGACCGCACTAGTGAGAGAAGAGAGATTGTGAGGTATGAAGTAATATGTACAGTTTGCAATGCAAAGTTCACTTTCTATCAACTATCCATTATAATCCATAGCAAGGTATTAGTTTCTAACTTTGGACCGAGTACAGAGATTGAACCTTCTTCTTATGTGGCAGTATTGTTGTTGTTCCTTGATATCTTCTCTGTGCTGATGATTTTGGAATAGCAGCAATCTTCTCTCAGAGGACTTGACGTTGGATTCAGAGTGAAAGTCATTCGACTCGGTTTGTGAACCCCCCCCCCTCCTAATTGGATTTGTTTGAAATTGTGTGCTGTGGTGTTTTTTGTTTCTATTCTTTTCCTGATTTCATATAGCCTACTTTTTCTAATCATGAATGTAAGATGTGTGGATTTTTATATAGCATACTAATTTAGGTGTCAAATAAAATCTGTAATTTTGTCAAAAAGATCAGCTATATTTGTAAGCTGTAATATGTAAAAACGAGAAAAAAATGGATATCAAACAGAATGTGTTGGTTTACTATAGTATATATACTGTACACTGAAAAAGAGAGACTATCTCAAGCTGTTTGCCAAATAAAAAGTAGTAGTGATGTAAAAATGTGTGCGTCGTGATGTTTGATATGTATATTTATGGCCTTTAGAGGAGGATTCCTAGTAATGTTTGTATCGTAAAAGGTCAAGATGTTAAGTTCTCAATGGTTACACAAAGTATCCAGTCTATAACTCTGTCTCAACAAGACCGTCTCTGCATGTAAAGATCGCTTGGCACCAACCAAGTGATGTCTGCAGAACCGAGCATCTAACACGGCCACGTAGTTCATGTGGTCTTTGATCACATGGCGTTTGGTCTTTTAGTTCAAGTGAAAAAATAAGACACATTCAGTATATATATATATATAAATAAAAATATTGTTTGGTATCTATACTAGAAGTCTATACTTGTACTTTGAGGACAGTTTCTCCCAAAGATAAAATTACAAACACCCTTTTTGGAAGTTTCCAAATCAAATAGTCAGATTGACTGTGATGAAGGTTTGGGCAGATTTCCAAAAAATGCGCTCTCACACACACACACACACACACACACACACACAAGAAATGTCATAATGTGAAATGTTCTAAAAACTGCTGAGAGCATTCATGCTCCCAAGAGGATGAACCCCTTCATACTTCACTGACCCCCATGGCTTTTCCTCTGGCGCCACCCCGAGGACAAACTACATCAGCAGCCACAGTGGAGCTCCTCTGCATGATGGCGGACACGTTTAATCTGAATTGAATCTTACATTTGAAACAAAAGCAGGTGTTCTTCTGGCACCGTGTAACCACCGGGTGAGCCTCTGTCTGTCCAGCAGTGTCCCGGTGGGGGCGCTGCTGTCAAACACGATTAAAAGCGGAAAACGCCGCTCTTGACCTCCCGGTGCGGAGGGGAAGCACCGCCTGTCTGTCTGCCTGCCTGCCTGCCTCTCTCTGTCTGTCTGTCTCCTGTGGGCCGGACCATGAGACTCCAGGGGCGGGTCTTCTTCAGTAACCTCGCAGCTGGATTCATCTCTGCAGCGTCCTGCAGGCTGGCGGCTCCGCTGAGCAGCCACACACACGCGTGTCTGTCCGGTCAGTGCGGCGCGAACATGGCGGAGGAGGCGAAGAAGCTGGCCGCGTACGCCGCTGTGGACAACCACGTCCAGGTACCGTGACCTGTCCACAGCACCGCTGACACGTCTTCACAGTCCGTGTTGGGGTTTTTTTTTCACACCAGCTCCGTTAAAACACAGCATCTCCTCTGAGCTCAGATACCGCACGCTAGCGAAGTTAGCTAATACACACAGCAGTGCTATAGAAAGTAATGTAGCCTAGCCTAGCCTAGCATGCTAACTTCTTACTGTTATCTAACTCGCACAGTTTGGAAAGGAATTGGCTCAGTGTTGTGCATGCGTGTCCCCGGATAGTGGGCCAACTGTGTCTGGCATTAAGGACTAAATATATGAACCATATGTTATAGCATGTTAGCTGCTAGCAGGACGGTCAGTGTAGATTTGAATAAACAGGTAAGCTAGCTCACATGTTGTGCAGCCTCACAACTTCACACTGCTGCTGCAGCACTTCTGCATAATTGATGATAAAGTAGCAACGTGTCCTTTTACACACTTCATAGTGAATATGTGATACAGCCTGGATCAGAAAGTTAACTCATGAAATGTCAGGAACAAGGAGACATGGACACAATATTGTGAACATCTTTGCAGCCTGTTGGTATCAAATATCAGAAAAAAGCTTATAATTTACTTTTTTCTGTTGACTGATCCGATCAGATAAAATATGAAATATATTAAGGTGGTATGCATGAGTTAATAGTAAATGAAACTCCATGAACACATAAATGCAGTAACTCCTACAGGAACGTGTGTACTTCAGGGACACATGGCAGGTTTTTGCTCCCGTCAGTTTGTAGCACCTGCTTTTAAAACGTAGCATCGTTGCACAACTTTGACTTGTTTTCTGTCTCTCGTAGAACAACCAGGTGGTTGGAGTGGGCAGCGGGTCAACCATCGTCTACGCTGTGGACAGATTAGGTGAGTGGAACTGTTATAATTTAGATCTGAGACAGCCGGTGTCTCATGAAACTGCACCCAACCAGCTGACTGAGGTTTGAGTCTGCTCTGGTGTGTGTGTTGGACCTCTTTATGTAATAAAAAGCATTAGGTTGATGTGTTCAAGGTGTTAAGGCGACTACCTGTAGTGCACGTTTTCCTGCTTTGACTTCACAAGTGAAGTTATTGGTTTATTTGATTACAATGCTTACATTCAGTGCGCTCACCGTCCCTCATTGTTTGGTGTGTTCCAGCTGAGAGGGTGCGTCAGGAGAAACTCAACATCGTGTGTGTGCCCACCTCCTTCCAGGTTGGTTTGACACATTTTAGTCTTGGTGACAACATGACTTCCAGCTGATGGTGTAATCGACACTGTTTGCTAACAGCATGTAGTGCAACATTGTGGCTTTGAATGCAGTTCATTACACCGTCTTTGCCTTTTTCTGTCCAAACATGCGTCTTTCACAAACGGCTCCTCCTCTGCTTTCTGTCTCCCTTGTCCTGCTGTTTTTGTTTGTGGTGATCACATTGTCCCCCCCCCACAGGCTCGTCAGCTGATTCTGCAGCACGGCCTCACACTGTCGGATCTGGACAGGCACCCGGAGGTATGAAGAGCTCTTTGCAAATGAATTTGAAAGCCTTGGAAATGAGAAAGGGCCTCCAGATATGTTGTGCTGTGAACATGATGCCTGTGCAACTGCAAAAAAACCAAAAACCCAAGACATGAACGTCAGAAGTGCAGTTTCTAGATGCAGAGACTTTTTTTTGCTCGGTTTCCTGCCTGTGTGGTGAGTTGTTTGTCTCTACGTCGCTCCCACACAGCTGGACGTGGCGATTGACGGAGCAGACGAAGTGGACGCAGACCTCACGCTGATCAAAGGTGGAGGGTGAGTGCAGTTCAGTGCAGATGGTAAACAGCGTCTCCGCAGGGTTTCTGTCTCACACTCGTCCTCTCTTTGTCTCTCAGCGGCTGCCTGGCTCAGGAGAAGATCGTAGCCGGCTGTGCTAAACATTTCGTCGTCATCGCAGACTTCAGGTTTGTATTTGTTAGTTTGCCTCGAGAAGAGAAGCGTGATTAGAGAGCGTGACGTCCGGCTGGGTGAGAGGCTGTTTGCTGCCTTGTAGGTGCTTCAAGAAGATTTCATTGCATATTTGTGTTTGACTGCATCAGTCAAGTCATGACAAAGCAAAGCATGTGATTTCTGTTTGTGTGTTTTTAGAACCACCAGTTAGCAGCATGAACGAAAACACTGATTAAAAACTGGAAGGAAAGGATTAGCAGCTTGTTTGTTGTTGAAACGTCACCTTCTCTACAGTCCTTTGTGACACTTTGTCCACATGAACTAGTGTATGAACACATCTTACTGTGTACAACCTCCTCACACGGCGTGCCTAAGGACAATAAACTATGAAAAGTGTCTTTAATCTGCGTGTGTGTGGTTTCTGTCCTCTCAGGAAGGACTCCAAGGCGCTGGGCCAGCAGTGGAAGAAGGGAGTTCCCATTGAGGTGATCCCCATGGCGTACGTTCCCGTCTCCAGGACGATAGCCAAGCGCTTTGGAGGGGAGGCCAACTTACGGATGGCTGTCAGTAAAGCAGTAAGTGGAGGATCGGCTCGACACTTCCTCATCCGACACCTCACTGTTCTTCTGGTTCCTCTTTTGCGAGTGTGTTTCTGCCGTTTTGTTTGTCCAGTGCTGTTGGATCCTGCAGGTGGGATGGTGAAACCTTTTCATGGGGACACTAAAACTTTCCAGTCGTGTCAGAGTTAGAAAGTAGTTAGAAACCACTTAGTTTATTAAAACATTTAATAAGCATTGCATCGTGTGCTTTTTAACTTAAGATACATACAATTGTTACATTACATTTCAACATAATAATGAAGTCAGACAGCGTTGCTATATTTTTCTGGACTTGTGTGTGTTTAAAAGTGCCCTGTGGAGTTTTTGATCTCGTACCTGGAACAGTTTTTTGGTTTGAGGTCATTTGACTGATCTACAGGTGGTGGGAAGAACAGTGAACAATGATAAATATCTAACCTGTCGGCTTTTCAGATGATTTATGTGGAAGGAAATTCATTCAGTGCATTCGTTCGAACCTTAAGGGGACAGACACACACACACACACACACACACACACACAATGCATTTTGTCAAAACACTGAATGCAAACGTAGCTTTCGTTTGTTCACAAGAAAAAAAAGTGTTTTGAGGAACAGCTTGTGACCGCAGTGAAACCAGAAGAGGAAAGTGACACACACACACACACACACACACACCTGATTTACCTCAGACTCACTACATGAACATGTACAGTCTCTGTTGTTCTGGTTCTTGAGGTTCTTATTGTTTTGGACTTGTCTGAGCCTGGAAACAGTTTGTTTGTTGGCCAGTGGACAGTTTTTAAACAGCCAATCAGAATCAGGTTGATTGCCAGGTAGGTTTACACATACAAGGAATTTACTGGGGTATTTTGGTGCACAACAACAAACAGGAAGTAGAGAATACAAAGGAAGTACTGCAAGTCCAGAAGCCTAAATTAAAAATTGACTAAGAATTGTTTTAATACATATTCAGCAGGTTCATTTTGAAGAGTTTGTGTTGTGACTTCAGAAGTTCTCATGTCAACAAATGAGATGCTAATTGTTTTAAAACGTTTTATTTCAGGCATTTAAATCTTAAATCTTCTGCACTAAAAACTTACACATGATATATTTTTACGAGAGGTTCCTGTCGGTCACACGTGTTGGATGGCTGTTCACACTTTGCTGACAGTTCGATTGTAGTGACTGTCTGTCTGGTTCTCAGGGTCCTGTGGTCACCGACAACAGCAACTTCCTCCTGGACTGGAAGTTTGAGCGCGCTCACAACTGGAAGGAAGTCAACACGGCAATCAAGCTGATTCCAGGTGAGGCGCTGACGGTGTGTGAGAGTCTGGTGCAGTTCGGTGACGGTGTGTCCTGCTAACCGTCCACGCAGCCTCCGATACAAAGCAACAGGAAACGTTAGCGCGATGCATAAAACCTGACCTGACCACTGTTGTCCAACAAAGCTCCGTGTGTCTCTGCGTCCTCAGGTGTGGTGGAGACGGGGCTTTTCGTCGGCATGGCTGAACGAGCCTACTTTGGGATGGAGGACGGAGGCGTGCAGGTTCGGGATCCTCCAGTCAACTGAGGAGGTTGCTGTAATCAGTGTCCCTCGCCTCCTTTCAAATGACCTCATCTCTGCCGCAAGTGCCGTGTTTGTGATTTCCAGCAGATCTCAGACCAGTGTTTGGACAAAAGTGTCTCTCAAAAACCAGATCCTGTTGGAGACCACTTGATTTTTCTCATCCTCAGCTGGTGCTTCTGGTTCTGCACGTTTTAAAGTGCCTGATGAGTGAAATCAAGTGCATCTGATATACTTGTTTGTTTGTTTTTTGTCCGTCTGTATTGTTGCTCAGTTTGGCTGCTCTCACTGGGAAAGTTGACTCTTCCTGTAATTAGCAGGTTTGATCGAATGTCTGCAGAGCTGCGGTTCTCAGCCGGGTCAGTGATGAACGACTGAAACTAAGGTGTGCCTTGAGATTGTATTCAAAGAAACGATGCATTAAAGTTGCATTTAAAAAGCTCGTAATTATCAAACTACTGCTCCAAACAAAAGTCCACTCGTCAGGACAGTTTAAGCAGTCAGGAAGCTGACATGCCTTCAAGCCTTTTTGTTTAATTAGATCAGTAATATGAGCAATAATATAACATAAAAAATTAATTTCCCTAATTTAAATGCTAATTTAAACTACAAGATGCTCCAAAAATTAATGAGATTGTCGACAATTTAGGGAAGCCCTGTGGTGCAGGTAGGAAGCTTCCTTCATTTGGTAACCGTGTTTAAAAAGACATGCGACACTGTGATGATTCAATGTAACAACATATAAAACAGCACAGAGGTGGAGGTATACAACTCATGTTACAACAGAACAACAACCGCTCCGTGCAGGATGTAACGAGGGTTGAGAACCATCAAACCTGAGGTGAAACACTGAGCACTGAATTTCCTGTTGCTGCGACGTGCAGCTGGAGCTCCTGGTTTGTGTCCTGCAGCAGCTCAGCGGTTCATTCTGTGACATCACAGCGATTCATTTGTCATCGTCGCAACCACTCGACTGCACCTGCCCACAAACTTAGGTTAATTTTGTGTTGCACACTTCTATACAGGTTAGACAGGCATAACAAATTACACACACACACAGGTGCATTTCAGGGTTTGAACCTGGAAGTGACTTCATTCTGTCACATGAGGTTTTAAATGTTTAAAATCCCTGGCTGGTCTGATACGTAGTCGTGATATGGAAGTAGAAGTGTGGTTCTCTGTTGCATGTCGTGATGTGGTTGAAGATGGTTTCCTCTGTGCCAACAGCAGTTTCTGTAGCGCTGCACTAGTCGGTCAGCAGCCTCTTCACTGACTGTGTGTACTTTCATGCATGCACCTCCTTCCTCTGTTGGTTCTTTTTGTGCCTGTGAGTTACTTGCATGACAGTTTCTTATTCCTCACACGAGCCGTGTGGTCGCAGGAAGCCTTGTGCCATCAATGTCATTTAAAATCTAGCTATGGAAGGACGTGCAGAGCATTGTGAAGTAAAACACTCACAGTTAACAGATTTATGTGCCTCAGCACGCCAAAACAAAAAGTTATGTAGCTCAGCATGTCCAGCACGTTGAAAGATGCAGTGGTTACAGACAAAAGATGAATCCAATGAGGTCTGATTTAATTTGTGTGCAGCTCTTACTTAAAACATCCCAAATATTTCATGTTGAGTCAGTTTGTGATCAGAAGCTTATCCTTCCTTTCCTCAAAGGTTCAAATGGTCGAGTTGTTCTTTACACAAAGTTACTTTACTGTAACTACCAGCATTTGTTTCAAACGTGTGATACTTTCTCAGTTATCTTTCATTTTGGGAAGCAGCCATTCACTCTACTTTAGCCTCACGACGCCTTACACTCTTGATTATTGTACGTTTTATGTTCTTGTATGTGCAGCTCTGAGAGACTCGGGAGAACATCAGGGCCCGGGGATTTATTTACAATCAAGCAAATGCAGTTGGCTGACATGTTGGTCTACAAGCCACTGTTATTAGGTACGAGCAATCAGACTATTCCAGTCTAATTCAACTCATGAGTCCAATGGAAGTGGGTGATTTTCAGGATGTATCAGGGGAGTGGAAGTCAACTGAACTGAGAATATGTGGCCCAGTTTGGGTCTAACACAAGCTGTACACCATGGTGGGACACTTTTGCACCAGCGTTTCTTCTACTCCATTTACCAATTTTGACTGTGATTAATGATTTTGCTGTGATGGTACTGTTTTCTTTGTCAACCAATACTGGACCAAACTGACGAGAATAAACAGTGTGAATCCTAGTTGTGTTTGTGATGATTCACAGATGTGAATGGTTGCTTTCTTCTATGATGGTAAACTCTCTAAGTTTTAGACTAATAAACAAAATCATCACCAGAATAATGATTCAAATTATTTTAAATATCAGTAGAGCTAAGTGAGAAATGTTCTGGTAGTTTGGATGAACCCAGGTTATATTGCTTAGTAAATAAAGAATATTCTATACATTTTAATGTCAAGGGTGATGGGGGGAAGAAAATCTTGACGGTGGCATTTTCCTTTAGGACACTTGGGGGCGCTAGAAACGCCAGCAGCGAGGTGTTCACTCCGCACAGCAAACTTAGGGTTCCCGATGACCTTATATACCACCTTAAATCACCCCACACGCAGTGCGCAGCTATCTGTGCCGCTGCAAATGCTTTGTGATACGTTGATACGTTTAATTGTCATGTTCTACATATTTATAAAAACACAACTTAGAAACTTACAATATACAACTTACAAACATAAGCTTGCCCTTTAAAAAAATTATTTTATAAATGTGTTAACTGACATGGTTTCAGAGCCTCCTGCTTGTCTGTCTGACGGTGGTTATAAACATAACTCGTGATCAGGAACAGGAAATGTTCCTATCATCTACAATGAAGCCACGTTGATGCTTTCATACCGACTGTCTTGACAACTGCTCCTGAATGACAGCTCAAGTAGCGAATCTAGTGCTTACATTTAGTCCGCGAGGGCAGACATGGACCAATAGTGGTGCTGCTTCTCGGCATTGTCTCTCCTATTGGTCAAGCGACGACAGATCCCACCAATCACACACCCGCTACAGGATTCGCCATCGGGGACTTTTTTGCGTCACCTTTTGCTCCCGTTGTGTGTTAGTCGGAAGTGCGCCTGCGTTGTTTTTGACAAACAGTGGATTAGCCAATGAGGTGCACTGTTTGGGGGGCTGGAACGTTCTGAGCCCGCCTCTTTGAGTGACAGACTTCTGGTGCAATCGTATTCTGCTTAGTGTTCGAGTATGCGTGATTGACAGCGAACGGCCCAATGAGAAACGGCAACGTGAATTTTTAACGAACATAGTTATATTGCTGTCCAATCCTAGTGTAGAAACAGGGCGGGACTTAGCGTTACCAAGGCAAGTCTGGAGTCAAGTATAAAGGGAATAACATGGTGTCCCAGTGGCTGTTTATGTTTACTTAAAGAGCAGATTTGAAAGGGCGTTTTGCAAGACACCACGGAGTTTTCTTTGTAGTTACACTGTTTTTTTTTGCACTTTAAGTTTTTATTGTTAAGATTTACAAGGCCAGTGGCATGTAAATCTCATATTTCACTAATGTGCCAGTCTTACAAATGGAAAGGGGGCTTCACTTTGGAAACGTGAGCATTTCCCTGGTGCTCCTGCTGTTGCTGAAAGCGCTCATCGGATTCGGGACTCAAACTCAAACTCAGGGCTCCGCCGTCGGGAGGGAGCCGCAGTCCGCCGCCACCCGGGGTTCAGGTTCGACCTCGGAGGACGATGGTGCGAGAGTCATGGAGCGGGGCTTGGAGAACGTAGGCGCCCCGGTCATCGTAGCAGACGTTACCGTGGAGGACGACGATAACTGGTCGGCCGGAGAGGCGGACGAATCACAGGGAGAAAGTAACGGAAGAGTCCGACCGACACGGTAAAGAGAAACAAACAAACAAATAAACATTAATTACACGTACATGCCTGCCAGCAGCCAGACAGACATTATAGGAAACACTGTGAAACCTTAAAAATAACAAATGAATGAAAACAACATAAAAAAACTCAGTTTCTTTATAATTTACTAGCTAGCTAAACCGTCGAGTTAAGCAGTTAACCGAATATTCATCCGCCTCACCGCTGCACTCAAAACTTGTTGTTGTTGTTGTTGTTTATGGATGCGCCCCGACTCCTAAACCTTGTTTTAAAGCTTATTATCCCCCGTTTTCTTTACAAATTACCTGTCTGAGTACAAAACGTGGAAAAACACCGCGTTGACTCGCTCGCAAAGTTTCGACTAAAGTTTGAATGGAAATCGCGTGAAAAGTAGACACAAGAAACAGGCAGTTGGCGTACACGGCTAACTGGAAGGAGCTACTTTCTAGTTGTTGTTGTTGTTGTTGTTATTTGTGGTTATTTTGCGTACTATTCATTCATTGTATGTTGATGAAGGGTCACGTATCTGGGACGTAGATTTGGGGGCATGTCAGGGCTTAACGCGCTCCGGTTCATCGACCAGAGTCTGCGGAGGACGATGCGCGCACACTTTGCAAAGTTTCCACCGTGAAACTGTGACATGTCATGACCTGGCGTGGCTCGGTGGTTGTTTGGGTTTGTTGGACGTTGTCCACAGATCTGAGCTTGTTGGTTGAGTTTATGTGATGACAGAAGACGTGGTGTGATGGGCAGATGGACCCTACCTGCTTTATTTTCGGGGATTTTCTCTCCGCATTGCGTCGCCAGTTTGCACTGTTGAGTTAATTTGCTTCCCTTTTATCCTCATACAGATTTGACATTAGGCGACATCCCTTATCTCTTGACAACAAAGATATCATCCTCTCATGGTCCACCACTCATCTCCTGTCAGCAGATTCTTATAGCAGCTGCTACTTCTTAACTAAGAAAAGTAAAGTTAAAGTAAAGCAGGAGTCCGTTTATTTATCCTCAGTTAAATGGGAATGTTGGGGATAAGGTTTGTGGTCATTTTAAAACTGAGACAAAGTGGCTCAGTGGCACAAGAATATAGATTCAATAGTTTATAGTGTTTGTCTTCACATGTGGACATGCTGTCGTTATTTAACAACATAGAAGTTGTTAAGTGTTTTTTTTTGCTTAAGATAAAATATTGTTCTAGTTGAGGGATTTGTGTTTAACTGAAAGCAGTAGCTATAAATTAAAAGCCAACATTTGGTGGGCGCTCTGCTCTCGTACCAAGAATACTAATAAAACATGACAAGTGCTTGTCTTTATTTTATGACTATCATGCAAAGACATGAACGTCCCCACGATCCTGCCAGTCGAAAGTTGCACAGGTTTCCTGAAGCCTGTCAGACCTGCTGCTGCTGCTGCTGCTGCTGCTGCTGCTGCCCAAAGTGAGATGCAGTTCTTGGCGCAGTGGGTAGGGCATTGATTTTGTCTTCCTTGGTAAACAGTAGGTTTCGCCCACTTTAGATGTTTGGTGCAGTGTTACTTCATGTTACTTCTCTCTGCCATGTTCTTTTTTTTTTAACCAAGACCATTACAGCTACTTCTGACAGTGATGCAGTTTTTAGAGTTGGTCTTATTTCAGTGTCTTTTTCTTTATTGAAGCGTATCAATTATTCTCTGTGTAGTTTTATAAATGTGCCGTCTGCTTTTCAAGAGGAAGTTTGATTGAAGTCAGTCATAAAACTGAAAACAAACCTTTTGGTGCAGTTTCTTGCCGTTTTAATACTATAACTTGCTACTTGCTGGTAAAAATGCTAAATGTTTCCCAAGTGCTGTCAACGTAAAAATCTTTTAGGCTCACTTAAAAGCTTTCTGACAACCCCCAAACTATTGGATATTAATCCGAGTTATTTGGGATGCCTTGCAAACCCAGTGTTGTCACAGCAGGAAGCCACTGAGCACACTGCACAGTCGGCCCCATGAAGCTCCAGTCAAGAGGAGTAAGTGCGGTTACTTTCTTGTATTATGGTATTTTGAAAAACAGCGCAGCACAGAAAGTGTTCTCACGTGGTGCTTACAAGAATTACATCTTTTGTGTACACCTCTGTTTGTACCCAGTGCACCCCCAGGACACAAACATGTCTGTAGAAAAGTGTCAAAATGACTGCGGTGTACGGGCAACACTTTGTGAAGGAGTTCAGCAGGGATCTGTCCGTACAGTATCCAGAGTGAACCCAGTTTGCTCTGATAGAAGCCCGCTATTCCCCAGCCAGGCACCTCAGCTGCTGCAGGAAAACTCCTGAGTGTCACCCTGCCGCTGGTCACACCCTGCCGCTGTCTCTTCATATACAGTACACCTAGCGGAGTATTTCTGCTGCGCTTTCTCTTCCTTTCTCACTTTGTCAGTCTGTTTTTTCCACTCTCTCTTTTCCTTCTGTCCTGACCCTCCTCTCATATTCAGTTTGTCTGACTACGTATTGGCGTTGAGTCAACCGAGCACGTTTTTCTGTAATATGTTTAGAATACATTGTCCATAGTATTAAGTTTAAAATAATCCTTTCTCTCTTTATTTCTTTTTTCTTTTATTTGAAATATTATTGAAACGTTGAGCTGTGAAAGAACATTCTTGTACTTGTGTAGTTGTGTAATAACATTGAACAAAGTTTTCACAAGGTATGAATTTACACGCCATCACAATAACACAAACAGTAACACTGATATGTAGAAGTCGGTGAGATAAAGAATGAACAAAGTGGCTTGTGAGGCAGATACAGCGAGAATGAACAGGTGAATTATTCATTAAGAAGTCTGTCTGTAAAACAGCGACACATGGAAACATGACAGATTCACCTGAAATAATGAACTACGACCTGTGTCTGTCTCTCCCTGCATTCTCTCTCTCTCGCTCGCTCTCATATTTACACACTCTCTCTTTCATGTTACACTTGCTCTCCCTTACCTTCACACATACACATTGCTTTTTAATGTCACCCCTTGAGCATATATACTCCTCCACTCCATGCTCTGTTTCCATCCATCTGTCAAGAGAGTTGCCGTTGATTTTTCCAAATGTTTTTGCCTTCAAGTGGGCCAATTTAAACCAAAATAAGACAAGTGCATTGACTTTAAGCAGGTTGTTGTTCTGAAATCTCACAGTAGCAGCATGTCTGGCATAAAGCAGCCCTGTAAACAAAAAGCACATTATGGTTTGTGTTGATGATCCAAAGTAATGACTGTGAACTTGGACTTAAGATAACACAAACAGAGAGGAAACTCAGCCATGACTAACTGTGAAACCCTTGTTTGGGAAGTGATCGTTTTCAAGTCCAGCATTAATTAGGTCAGCCTTTCAAAAACACATCACCACTTCTTTGTGTGACCTTTCAAAGCTTTACATGCGGCTGCTGCTGTTGTCCAAGTCAAACAGAGCACTTCCTGTGATACTAAGTGCCACCCTGCGACAATAAGCAATGCTAACACACCCTCGATCCTTTCGGCTCAAGACAAAACTTTACAGGGATGTGAATAAAGTCACTATTAAAAACAAATCATGACCTTGTTCATGACACAACATCCAAACCAACAAACCACTTATTCCAATATGGAAGCATCCCGGTAACTTTAGTGCATTGTTGACAAGACTGCAACTCTCACAGCCTGGATCTCTTTGTGTTTTATTTTCTTCCAAATGAGATTTTGGAGTGGAGCACTTCAAACGCAGACTCTTGAAAACATTTCATGCGGACAGCTTGAAAAGCAGTCTACGCTCAGATGTCGACATTTATAAGTTTCTGTCAGTTGCAGTCGTTGTCGTTGTTTTATTCCCGCTCCCTCCTCCACCCTGTATCCTGTAATCTATAAATATTCTAGATGTTCGCTTTGATCCGGCCTTCACTTTGTGACGAGCGCTGCTGTTGTGTCAGCTGACGGCTGTCACCTCACCTTTACCGCTGCCATCTATATGTTACAAACTCTGCTCTGGAGACTTGATGTTTACATCTGTCTCAGTGTGTGTGTGTGTGTGTGTGTGTGTGTGAATCATGCATGTGACAGCACTGCCAGGTTTGATGCCTCCGCTCCGTCGGGGCCCCCAGCACCTTCGGGAGAACTTGGAGGTGAGAGGACAGCAGCTTTGTTTGAACTTGCTACTGCCACCCCCCCACCCCCCAGGGCCCCGTAGCGGCAACAGCTCATCTGGGCCGCCGTGTTTGCCGGCTGGCTCCCACCAGCCTACTGCTTAGCAACAGCCAATCCGCCAAGCCGGGCTACTTGTCGGCCAATTGCGTCGGAGAGACGGGCTAGTGCTCAGAATTTGAGTTGGCCACATGGGTCTGGCTATAGTTAGGTAAGCGAGGAGGAGGAGATTTTTTTTTTTTTTGGGAGGGGAGAGTTCATTTCCGTGTTTTTTTTTTTTTTCTACTTTGTTTCAGCGGTCTGCTCTCTGTAACCAGGGAGATGTTGTGGGTTTTATTAATAGCAACTGTCCCCAAAATAACAGGTCAAGATGAAGATGATTGAACTCCCTTTGGGAAGTTTTTAATTGAGCACTTTAGACCCAGTTCTTGAATCGGAGTCCGTACACAGCAGTTGTTTTACGTAGGAGAGGTCTGCATAAATAACTCTAACTGCTAAACTCAGTGCCTCTTTAAACGAGCGTGTATAATCACTTTTAACCTATTTTAACCCTAATTGTCTTTTCCTCATTTAACTCAGTTTTTATTAGTCTGGTGTAATAATGTAAACTTATTGTTTAGTGTTCAAAAGTTGCCTAAACATTGACCAGCAGTTGCTGATGTTGGGATGTAATGACCTTTAGTGTCTTTGTCACTGACTTCCTGACTTTGTGAGCACTCGATTAACACGCTCAGGGTTTCAGAAGCACTCATCACTCATTCAACAAGATGTGTGTGAGTTGTTTCATGTGTAGTGGTAGAGATGGGAACCGTGACTGCTTTACAATACTAGTTTTTGAATATGATTATCAACACGAGTGAATTTATTAGGTCAGTGGCTATTTTGGTAAGTCGGCAGGACCCATCCTGCAGCACTGCAGTATGGGTGGGGCAGAGGCAAAAAGGTGGGATACTCAGAGAGAGCGAGAGAGAGAGGAAGGGAGGGAGCAGAGGATGAAAACAAGGTGTTAGCTGGTAGTTAGTAGGACCATGCTGTCTTGTTTTCACTCTCAATGGCTCCTCACTGCTTAGCAACAACGAATCAGATCCTCGGATCAGAGCTGCAGCACAGCCAATCAGCCTGCAGGAGCGTGGCGCCATAGAGTTTGGATTTTACCGCGTGTGAGATGATACTGGTTGGAGAGGGGAGCGCACTTATGCAGGAGTGGGTGATGGCAACGATTTTAAATGGTGTGTGTGTGTGTGTGTTTTATGCTAGCACTAGAAGTTTTTTTTACTGTTTTACAGCCACACCCTTTTGCTCTCTGCTGCGGTGGTCTGCTGCAGTGACCCTGATGGATGTAAAGTCGATTTTTAAAGCAGACTGCACATCGGAAGTCTGTCACTCAAGTCCTCATTAATCAGGCTTCAGCTGCTGCTGCGACAAAGAAATTAAAATCAAATGACTTTCTGTTGAACGGGTTTAGAGGAAGGTTATATAAACACACAAGTCACATTAAGCTGTGTCTAAGTGCTGCTGTTATGTCATGTGATTATTAATGTCTTTAGGCTTTGGGGCACATTACTGTTGTGTCAGTCACCTCTGCGACACACTACAGAGGTGGACTTGTTCATGTAGTCTAGTCGTTGTAAGTGATCATTTATATCAGGCATATTATTCACGTTTGCCAAAGAAAAGGACCGGGGTTCTGATTTCATGCTGTGTTGTGCTAACTGCCTGCAGAAATTTAAACCTTTAAAATGTGCTGCATTGAATTATAGGATTACCACAATTAAAAGATCTAAAAGTCTCTAAAAGATTAAATAACTTGATACGTTTGGTATTAGCCTTCAGGGCTGCAAGTATTTGATTCTCACTGTAAAGCGGTTCTGATTACTGGTATTGTCTTTACGTATTTGTGAGAAAACTGGACTTCAGTCTAATTCTGATTCTGGTTTAAAACGTCCCCCCTCTTCAGCTCATTCCCGTGGCATTGCCTATGAGAATGTGCCCCGTTTAAAGGAATGCACTTGACTCTGGTGGTGCTGGGTGCGGCCGGCTCAGAGCTGCATCCATAACTTTCTCCCCACGTGCTCCCCATGCTCTCGTATTTTTGTTCTGCCTCTCGGTGGCTGCACGGCAGGCTGGCTGGCAGCTGCGCGGCAGCAGAACTCCACACTCCAGCGTGCATCCAGGCTGCTCGTCTGTTGCATGGTTACAGGCAACTCTGCCCTGCCATTGGCTCGGAGTCTACAGAGCTGCCCGCGCATTGGCTAAGGAAGGAGAAAAACACTGCTTCCATTGGCTGCTGCGTAGTGGCAGGCTGTTGCGATTGGTCTGACTTGGCGGCTCCCGCTCCTTGGAGACTCGGCCTGTGTAAACATCCTGGTTGTTTCTTTCAATGGAGTGTTTACCAGCAGCTCGGTTTTGCCGGTGTGTGTGCAGACTGAGGCTGAGTGTCTCTGAGGAGCAGAGAGACTGGAGAGAGTGCGGCTAATTGGCTCCCTGCTCCGCCATACGTTTTATGATTGAAGAAGCCCTCTGCACTATTATGACACTTTGACAGCATTACAGGCGAGGACGCTAACAACCCTCAGTCTGTTGGAAGCCTCAGTAATTCTCACTCTTTCTCCTTCCACATTCTCCACTCCGGCGTCGTCGTCTCCGCCGCCTGCGTGTTGTGCCACCGTCTGCAGCAGCCCCACAGGCTACATGTTATCCCTTTGGTGACGAGCAGAGCGGCGGTGTCTCGAGGCTCAGGCGTGGAAACTAAATTGCCCAGAGTTCTAAATGATACAGCAGGCCTGTTTGTTTGGTTGGAGTTGTTTTTATTGTTCGATTTTGTTCTGTTTCTGTTGGCTGCTCGTTCTCACCATTACCATCATGATATCTAAGTTAAGTGTCCCCCCATCCCAACCCCCCTCTCCACTCCTTCTTATCCTCTATCTGGAGTACAAAGAGTCCACAGAAGCCTTTGATCTCCCTCTCAGAATGAAATTCTTCTATCTTTTTGCGCACCCTCTTTCCATCTCTGAAGTTGAACTCGATGCTCTCAGTGACTTCGTCCTCACTTGTACATTCACAGCATGACTTGGGGGGGGCGGGGCGGGCCAAGAGAAGGCCGCCAAAAGCTTCCACCCTCTCAGAGAGCCGACTGCTTAGCAACAACCAATCAGCCTAATATTTTTGGCAGGGTTTCGCAGCCAATCGAGAGGGTGAGAGCGGGCTTTAGCGCTCTGTTTTTATTGGTGGCTGAGTGGGAAAAACAATGTTGTTCTTAGTACTCTACACTTCAGTGCTAGTGACGAGGATGATACTGCTAAGAGCAGATTTAGGGAGATAATCTTGTCTTTGATGGGGCTGAAAGACACATGGTTCATTACAGTTAAGTGATCTTATTTGCATTTTTATGCAACACTTCCAGCTTCAGCTGAGCTGAAACAAGTTGTTGGTCCAGAGCAGCAGTTGTAACTCCCTACAGTGAAACCTTCCTAAAATTGATCCGCACCCTCTGAAACAATCCATGTCTTAGTTATACTAAGGCTTAAACATCCGTGAACATGCTCCTTCGTGACCGAAGTGTTCGATAAGTAAAATCAATAAGGCGTTGTAGCGGGTCAACAGAAATTCACCTGCTCCGTCTAAATGATGGATAGTGCAGGTGAGGCGACGCCAATATTAAATACACTCCGCTTAGTTGACTACTGCCACAGTGCATGTAAATAAACAGGACAAGTCTGTGTCTTTCTTTCTTTCCAAATGTTTTCAGTGTGAGCGGGTAAAGTGAACAAGTGTAACACCGTGTCTCTCTTCCCTCACCAACTGCTGTCTAGTTGCCCCTCGAGGGAGGCAGTTAAAGCCCCACATGCCCCAGTGGCCAACAGAGGGAAGCTGCTCGGGTCCCAGCTGTGTGGATGTGAAGCAGTGGGTGCTCAGAGACCGCATGTGTGCACAGCCGACCCTCGCCGGTTAAATAAAGCTAAAAGCCCCCTTGACAGCACCTCCTCCAGACAGATACAAATCAATAGTCAGGAGGTGGCCCCTGCCAGAGCTCAGGACATGATTGACAAGCAATGCGGGAGAACCTCTACGAGTTGGGAAAAAGGGTGGGGCTGGATGTCTCGATTAATTCAAGTCAGTCGGACTGTTTTTAGCTCGGAGTTACTAGACGAAACAGGGAAGAACTTAACAAATCTTGCTGTCGGCACATAAAGCGGAGTAAAACTCATTTGGAGAATTTGTACTTTTCTACTGATGGAGACAGAAAACCCTCACCAAGTAAACTTTTTGGCAGAGCTTCAGAATTAATTGGGGGTGGAGGAAAAACTCAAATGTAAAACTCCATCACCACAATAATGTTAAAAATCTTTTCTCAAAGGCAAAGCGCAGAGGTGCTGCGACAAATCCTTATCCCATACATCATAGAAGGGAAACACTTTCCCCCCCTGCATTTTATTTTTAGCTGCTCACTGTGTCTCTGCCAACAGTGGCTCTGAATAGAAACGTGGAATATACGTCCACTGTATTTTCCAATAACATTATTGAGTGTTTAAATAATCTTTTTGTGTCTTTCTTCTTTGAGGATTCAAAGTATTTTTGCCAGTGATGGCCAAACTTATTTCATTAAATGAAGACTAATCAGAAACGTCACTGAACGAATCCATTGACTCTGAATAAAAGACGGTCTTTGTCGACACGTAAAACATTTATTTGAGGTTTTACATGTAAATGAGCCTAATTTTATGGCAGTAATAACAGTTTTAAGCCTGAGAACAGGAACCGTGTCAAATCCCCCCGTGTACTCTTAACACTCGCTGTTACCATCTGTTTCAGAGCTCTTCCAATACCTGAAGTGTCTTTTCTGACAAAAATGGGATAGCAATGAAGTCCACTGTTTTTATAAAATGAGGACATAAGAAAAGCCACATATTGTCAGTACTTGTAGAAAGGTAATCAGCCTCGTCTGCCTGGCAGCTTTGGTTTTTATTAGATTTTAGACTCATCTAAAATGCAGTCCCAGGTGGTTTTAGTGAGTCTGCTCTGTGGGACATCGCTTGTAGACTCTGATAGAAGGTAATTTTAAAAAAGCATAACAGAGAAATAATGATGTGCTGTGAATGAGTGAGTATGGTTTATTAATCCAGTTCATCCGTCCAGTTATTACAAAGTTCACTGACCTCCAGCTCTTTACAGTCCTCGTCTGTGTTTGATGTTTTCACATGGTTTGTCTTTGCTGTGTAAAATGCATCATAAATGAACATGGCACACTTTTGATGGATTCCTGTTTTTGGTTCAGCAGCAGCTGAGAAATTCATGGTCTCACACGTTCCTACTGTAAGTTGCTATGTGTGGGATGTCTGGCAAGCTCTAATAATCCTCAGGTCTGGTCCCATCTTTAATCTACATCAACAAACCCGCTGACAGGATGGGGTTTGTCATGGAACAGGTGTGCTGTTGGCTGCAGTTGAAGGTCACTGAACAGGTTTGGGGACTACAGAGGGAACATCTGCACCACCACATAGCAATTCTTCGCCCTTTAGTGTCTGTGATGGTATTAAACTTAAACTCCTACTGGGAAGATAGGACAACACCCTTTTTTAAATGTAAAAAGTCAAACAGCTTGCAGAGTCAAGATTGGTGCCCAAGCGTGTAGCCTTGCTAGTATGCAAAGCTGCTATAAGTGTCCACAAATCCTAATTGGAGAGAGTGTTGAAGTCTTTGCGTTCTGTCCACAGGTCTCTTGTGATCATCAGTACCCTGGATGGGCGGATCTCTGCTCTGGATCCTCACAACCAGGGCCGGAAGCAGTGGGACCTGGATGTTGGCTCAGGGTGCCTGGTGTCCTCAAGCCTTAGCAAACCTGAGGTAGACCATCACCTATGTTTCCTTTGCATTTTTATTCATTTAAATAATGTTGAACACAAGTATGGAAGATTGTTAATGCTACAAAAATCAACATTTATTGGCTACCACAAGGAGTAAAGATGCTGGTGCGTGTATAAACATTGAAATACTCCAGATTGGCAGACTTGTGCTATAAAGAATCCCCCTCTCACTTTTATTCAGATGACCCATAAGTAAAGTCAACCACAGCCATTTAAACAGGTTAAACAGACATTGTTCGGCTGATTAAGATCTACCGATTTAGATGAAAAAATCAATTTCCATAGTCTTGACTTGTCAGTGTGAGGTTAAGGATGAAGTCTCCTCCGAGTCTTTGCCTCAAAACAAACCCTATCTCTTCTGGCTTCCTTTCTGAAGCCAACGAGTCCAATACTTGAACTCCATGCACTTTCAACCAAGGGTTGCTGCTGCTTACATTTGTTTCACGTATACATAATGCACACCAGACATACTGTACACCCCCACATACATCTGAGAGGAGCTGTATTGCCTGGAGGATTAGCCTCTTTGTTGACTGTAGTGGTTTACACATACAAGCATAGCAAGACCCTTGTCTGTACATGTATACAGAAGCTTAAACCGCCCACACAGACATGCTGAAAGTGAAATGTGGCCCAGAGCGCTGCTAGAGATGCATGCTAGAGACGTGCTCTCGTGGTTTACTTTGATGTGGACTCGCTGTGTGTGCGTTTTGCCTCAGGGAAAATGCCTCTGATACTAACAAGGCTCTGGGTGGCTGCTGAGATCAGTTTAATATTAGTCTGCTGGTGCTGGTAAGGTGTATTTCAGTGTAATGAACTCGTAATACATTTCTGCTTTTTTAGTCTGGTATACCAATAAAAAGACAATCTAGAACCAGTTCATGAGGTGTAATATCTTTTTGACAGGTGGGGTTTTTTTTAGAAGAAATGCTCAGACTCAAAGGTTGTGATGTATCTTGAGTTTCCCACAGCGGTCGGTTGATCCGAACCAGTCGGTGGTGGGTAACGTGGATAAAAAGCCAACCCACACTGTTTGATTGACAGGGCATTTGTGGGAAGTAATAAAACAAAAAGCAACGAATGCTTGGTTCAAAAGATACAAATGTGTATTAAATGAAAGCACAAAATAAGCAGCTTCAGCTGATCTTCAACAATCCAAATATAGCAACTTCAGCGTTAATCACTATAGAAGAATCTCATTCGAGTGCTTAAGAACCTCCCAGATTAGTGGGTGAAGTGGATCTCATGTGTTTGCCATTCAGTCGGAGAAGTCTGAAGCCTGAAAAGTTCCCTGATTAGCAAATTAGAAGGAGGGAACTAATCACTGAAATCAGCTGCTGTAGTGTGGGTTTGGAATTTAAAAACAACTTGCACATGGTTTTGCAGACTGCTGTGGTTTTTAGATTTAGAGAATCAGAATTCATGAATCTTTTTTTATTCAAGGGTCCTCGGAGGTTATAACGCAGACAACCCCCTAAAGGTTCCTCGAAGCGCTCAAAGTTCATACAGTAGTGAGTGTGTGAGCACAGTACAGCTTCTCCGCTGGATGCACCAGAATGTAAATGTGACCTTGAATATAAAGTTGCACCCCGCTATACTGAATTATAAGGTGTCACACTTGGTTATGGGAACTGCAGTTTTGGTGGTGTTCATGTCATCAGTTGAAGGATGACATGATTATCCACGGTGTGATGAAGTCTTCAACTTGCCTATGAATCACATTTAAAAATTGTTGTTGAGTTTAAAAACTAGGCAGTTTTTTCTTGGTTCACAGAAACTGGACTTCAGAGATTGGAAGTGTTTTTTTCCCTACACTGTTAATTTGACTTTGACTTAATACAGTTTTCAAAGTGCATTATCTGAGGGTTAATAACGTATTAGAACTAATCGGTGACAACTGCTCACAACAGCCTCATAACTAGGGCTGCAACTAACGATTATTTTCACACTGAATATAAAATGTCAGAATAATTGGAAAAAAATACGTCTTCAAATCTTCTTTTGTCCGACCAACAGTCCAAACCCAAAGACTCTTCATTTACTGTCATAAATGACAAAGAAAAGCAGCAGGAAAGCATAAATGTAAAAAAAAAAAAGAAAAAATAATGAATAGATTATCAAAAATAGCTGGCAATACATTTTCATTGATTAATCGACTAGTCGTTACCAGTAAATAAAACAGGCGGAAATGAATAAAGTAAAGCAACAAAGATTTACTCAAAGTTAACTGACTTCACAGTAAATCTGAATAGCAACCAAAGCATCACAAGCAGTAAGTCTTTACAGCCTCTTCTGCAACCACACTTTGTTGCTGATATATTGATTGGACTGCTACAGTGACACACACAGAGGGGTTACAAGCATTACATTACATGGGATACCTCCTTTTACTTACAAGGACCAGGGCTATTGATATGTTGATTGACAGCAGGATAGACCAGTCGGTACGTTTGCAAGTCTCACTTAAACAGTGGGCGGTACATCTAAAATTTTGGAGACATTTACCATTTAAAATGCAAGTAACAGAGGTTTTCTCCACTAACTAATAAACGTATCCACATAGTAGTCAGAGTAAAAATAGTGATAACACAGTAACAAGGTATTTCTATGGCACTACTTTTCACAGCTGCGTTATAGCTTCTCTGGGGTCGGAACATTGTTTCCCTTGTCTTTACACCTGTGTTCAGTCAGTGTGTGAGACACACACATCATAGACAGACACACATGTAACATCCTCCAGTGGGCTCATGTTGTGACAGAGGATGCTGACTGTGTGTGTGTGTGTGTTGCACTTCCTTTTCTCCTCAGTCTGTGTGTTTTCACCTGTTTGCTTTCATTCGGCTGACAGAGCGGAGCGAGGCGAGATGCCTGTCAGCTCTGAACCCGGTGACTTGATGTGACGTCATTTGTTGTGTGTGTGTGTGTGTGTGTTTTTATGCTAATTTACTTTATGTAAGTTTAAATTTAGCCTTGCCCTCTCTGTCCTCAGTAACCTGGGATGCCTGTCTGGTGTGTGTGTGTGTGTGTGTGTGTTTATGGGGGGAGGGGGGGCTGCCACTGGCTCCTACTGGCTCCTACTACTAACCCCCCCACCCCAACGCCTCCAGAGCGCTCGGCAACGGTTTCATTGGTGCTTGCCGGGTCCCTGAGACACCAGTCTGCTCGGTGATTAGAGGCTGGGGGGTGGGGTCTGCCGCCGTGCCATTGGCTGGCCTCAACACGCCGGGGAGGAAACAGCCAGTCACCTGCTGCATCCTGAGTGTGTATGTGTGTCTTGTGTTTTTTGTGTGAAATGAGGGACAGCAGAGCCACAAACAGCATTGTCTGCAGAAAAAGAAGCCATCACTTCAAAAAGCCAGGAGTCGCTTGGGGGTGTTAGAGGGGGGTGATGTGTGTGTGTGTGTGTGTGTGTGTGTGTGTGTGTGTGTGTGTGTGTGTGTGTGT
>JAVQJD010030805.1:0-10310 GCA_036023655.1 Nannoperca australis | reverse complement strand
GTGTGTGTGTGTGTGTGTGTGTGTGTGTGAGACCGAGAGAGAGAGAGAGAGAGAGAGCATGGTCCCTCCTGCTTGAGCTAGATTATTCTAAGTTCCTGACCTCTGGGTGGTGAGAGGGGCCCGTGTTTGGAAACACAGGCACTTGTCTTTGTCTCTTGAGCCCAGTGGGTGAGCTCCACCAGGGGCCTCTCTTGTCAGACGAGTTCATGGACGCACTCGGCCTGTCCTGGGGCTGCCGGTCTGTCCTCTGATCCTCACCACCACCATCTTAATAATAATATGCCGTGAATAAACAGACAGCTGGTTGGGCAGGCAAACACTCCCAGGACATGCACACACACACACACACACACAACAGGATGAGTTTGGCTTGCAAGCAAAAACATTGATCCTGAGTCCCCTCACTGTGAGTCAATATGGCCCCAATATCCATTCAAGTGTATCTGCTCGATCTGATGTTTCCCGATAAGAGAAATTCCTCCCAGGGTGTGTGTACGTGTGTGAAAGAGAGTGTGTGTGTGAGAGATATTGATTGTTGAGTGACGTGGCAGTATAGATCCCAAGCAGCTGCTTTTAAATGAGGCCTGTAACATATCATTAAATCTCCATGATAATGTCAAAGAAAACTCCGGTAAAGTGTTTTCTTTTTTCATCCTTAAAGTGTGTTTGGGTGCATTACATTGTAGGTTGCATTCGCTCTCATACTGTAATCCATACAAAGGTTAGATGTTGGTAGGCCAAAGGTAAGGAAGCCCGGTTTTAATTGAGGACCATCGAAATCTTCCATCTGTGCTCTCACAGGGTCTGTATTGCTGAGGAGGGCCCATTGTACAAGATCTCTCTGCTTCCGAAGTTTATCCTTAACAATTTTCACAGATTTTAGATTCTGACTAGGCAGGGTTCTGAGTCTAACAAAAACTGCCATTGGTTGCATTTTGGGAAATGTAGGATGCAGGCTATTTGGAGCTTGATTCAAACTAGGGACTAGAAGTCAGGATGTCTCAGCCTTATCTGATTCAAATTGGACTATTCCTTTTTTATTATTTGTCTCATGATTCCCCCAACATTATGAAAGTGCAGTAATAAATTGCAGAGTAGCCTACCCCATTTTCTTCCCTCTCAGACATGTGCTACAGAAATAAGGTTTGTGATTATGATTATTGTCATTATAGCCATCTTTATCACAGTCACTAACGCTGTCATTTTATTGTAGCATGGTATGGTGGATGAGCTGTTCAGCCTGCCTTATAGCAAGGATGTACTGGATTTGAATCTGATGCTTGGGCCCTTCTGAAACTGATCAGAGACTAGAGTGATGCTAGCAGTGAGGCTAGCACAGCGGTGCTTTGAGTAAAAAATTGCTAACATCCTCAAAATGACAATGCTTTTCCAAAGATAAATGTTGAGTAAATGGCGTCTTTCAGGTTCAAAGAGTGGCAACAATAATCTGTATGCGGGTCCTTCCAGAAGCCACATGAGCATTTATAGGAACCCTATGAAACCATGTTTAAGATTACAATTTCACTGGTTTGTGTAGATGAAATCTCTCTATTTATACAGCATGTCGGCACTGAAAAGCATCAACCTTCCACTTCACACAACTCTATGTGACTGTAGTAATTCCAGAGAAAACATTCAAGGCCACTAGACTGCCATCATCACTGAGGAGAAAGTCATTCTGTTTCTGTTTCCATTCACTTTGACCATGCAGGGCTCATTTTTATACCTATTTGTAAAGAATGCACACCCACACAGACACACACACACCTACACTTCCAGATGGCAGAGGTGCTGTGGTTATGAGCGGCGTTACCACAGGTAATGCGATAACAGCACAGACAGAATGATGTGTTTATATCATCAAGAGTGAGACAGGATGAAGGGAGGATGGAGAGTAGCAAAGGGGAGGGGAGGACAAACAAAGGGGCGGAAGTACTGAAAGGAGTAGCAGGTAAGAAGAGGGTAAAAGGAACAGAGGAATGTATACAGCAGGAGGTAGGGCTAATATAAAAGAATGAAAATGGATGATAAACGATGAGAAAGTGAGGAGAAGACAGAGAAGAGGAGGGAGTCTGCCTGTCAATCAGATTACCAGCCAATCATTTGACAGAGGATTGCTTTGACCTGAAGTGTGGTGTATCACATTCGTTCGTACACACATACACACATTCGCAGATGCACTCAGCATCGTTTCCACACACTTGCATGGAGATAAATGTGTCTCACTCACATCCAGTCTGGTGTTAAGTGCACGTATTAGGGCATATCAGCATTCATGTATGTGCTCTGTGTGTGTGTATGTGTGTGTCTGAGTGTAAGTAAGTGAATGAGTAATGAGTGAGTGATGGATGGATGATAATGCACATTTACCCTCTCTCACGAGGGCTCGAAGTGCTTAGATGTCTAGCCTGGCTCACACATACACACACACTCACAGAATTGTGTTTGATATCCCTCTTATTGTATATCATGCATAAATCTCTTCCCTGCTTCTCTTCCTTTTTATTTGTAACTGTTGCAACATTTATCTCCCTCTGTATACCTTATTTTGGACCTTTCTCTCTCTCTATTTGTCTCTATCACCCTTGCTGTCTTTCTCTTTGTAATGGAGTTAATTTGTTTAGCACACAGAGTGTTCGCCCATTAGTGCAGGCCTGTCCATGCCAAGGGAGATGGTGACAAATCACACAAACCATGTATCTGCTCTGTGTACATAATCGTGTTTGTGTGTGGGTGAAAGAAAGGTGGAAGACAAATCCACACTTCCATGGAAAGTGTTTTACAGTTAACAAATATTTTTGATTTTAACTTTGAATCAAATGTAATGTGATATGTATATGTATGCCACCTTGAGCTCGTTGTTTTGCTTTGCCAGATTCAAACAGAGTTTCTCCACACCTGCACTTCACTTAATTAAATTTAGTAAGCGCAGCAGGAAATTTGAATGCCTTTGTGCTACCTGTAAATGCAATTATGTTCTACTACTTCTAATTTCTGCCCTTTAGCAGACAAAAGCAACTTGATGCAGCTTTAATAACTGAAAGACACCATGTTGCTAGTTACTCACCAGTGTTTTTATCTTAAACCTTTAGTCCTCTTCCTGCTCTCAGGCCATATATTGGCTGTGGCCAATCTTTGCTTAGTCTTAAGCCTCTGACTCCTGTCATGGCCACTACTTTTATAATAATTTTGTATTATTTCAATTACTTTGGGTTAGTTTATGTGAAGGTATATAAGAGAGACAAGAGTATTAAAATGTGGATTCCCGACATTTCACAGAAAATCAGTTGGACACATATTTACTTTAACATAAATCATCTGTTTCGTCATCAGTTTTTAGCCGACATTTATCATTCTACATTTTTGATGTTTAAATCATCTTCATTCCTGATGACATCAACAATAGAGCATAAACTTTCTTCGTGTCATTGAGATGACATAAACCATATCTATACATCTAGTCATCTAGAAAAGGCAAAGCATTGTATATGTGCCATGGACAGTACTTTTTAAGGGCTACGTAAAGACCATCCACTACGTAAGGTCTTTACGTAGTGGATGAAGTTTATTTGGGAAAATAGACCTCTTTCACAGCAGACATTTTGACTTGTCAAAGTAGGAAAAACACAGGTGTTACTAATAACATTAACATGGCTCCCTTCTATTCACCTGTCCCTGTAAGCCGTGACAGTGAGCCAGCAGGCACAATACCAGGACCCTGAAACTGAAGCAGCTAAATAGAATTCAGTCATCATTAATCTCATTATTTACACCTGTGCTTTTCCTGCTGTAATATGTCTGCTGTGATATAAGCCTTTTGTTTGTAAATCTAAAATGCTCCCATTGAAGGAAATAATGACCATTTAAGGTGCAATGTTTTCCCTCAGTGTCTGTCTGACTCCTCTATCCATGTCCTGCACAGTTTCAGACACTATTAGACCAAGGATTAACTGTCACGGAGGCATCAGCAACTGCAAATCCTAGTGCAAAGACTGGAGGCCTGATGACAGCAGTTCTGTGTGATCCATATGTACGACAGTGAAGCCTAAATCCCTATTCATATTTTTCTTGATCTCAGGCAGCCTATCGATATAAGGCACTAAGCAAGCAGGAAATGATTGAGCTCTGAGTTGGGCATCTCTCCCTCCTCTTTCTGCCAACAGACTGTCACAGTTTGGGCAAACTCCAATTTGTCATGATGACTTCATCCTTTTTATCCAACCATGCCTCTCTCTTTAACGCCTTTAATATGTTGTGACATTGGCTGAAGAAAAAGACATAAAGTTCTGACGTGCTCCCATTTGTTTTTGTTATATTTGAGATGATTTAGTGAGGGACCAAAAGATAGATATTTTCTTATTCAGTGGAAACATTGTTTTGCAAATTACCTTGTTTTTGTTCCCAGATATTGATCAAAAAGTTGCTCAACTCACCTCACCTCACCTTCCCTGGTGAATCTGCATGTTTTCTCATCATTGGCTAATAGGTCGGCTCAGGCAAGAATGTGATACAGGAAGGCAAGGTCAGTTTTCATTGATTGTTAAATCATTCCTCTGTTTGAGAAGGACACAACTGAGACGGTAAGATACTGACTGCTCTTCCCCCGCAGACTTACGGTAAATATTCCTCCTCTGGGCTCAGCCGACATTCACTTTGCCTTCAAGTCAGCAGTTTGTGTGTGTGTGTGTGTGTGTGTGTGTGTGTGTTTTTGTGTGTGTGCGCGTGCGTCCCCAGTATTTGGTCTCTAGCAACCAGAGAAAACCAGGAGCACAAATATGGCCCAGATGAGAAGACACTTGGAACAGTATGAATATCCTCTCCTCTCAGCTGTTGTATCTGTCGGTCTGTCTGTCTGTTTGTTTGTTTGTTTGTTTTTTGCTCTGTCTGCATAGCTGATGTCACTCTCAAAGAGATCCTCCTTCTCTTTCCCACTCTCTTCTTGTGAGTAGAGCTTGCAGAGACTGGCAGAATTTCCTCCTTGAATAGCATTTTTTATCTCTTTCTCCATCCCTCCGTCTCTTCCTCCTTCTATCTCTCTGGCTGAATGACCGTCTGGACTGAGCTAAAGGGTTTTTTGGGGGCCTCAGAGACCTGCTGTTAAGATATTTTGTGCACACTATCTATGAACTCATACATTTTATGATTGGTCATCACAGTAAATCGCAACCTCACTCCTGGAGGTGTTAGTGGCCCAAGCGATATTATTATTTTATTATTACCTATATTGCACCGCAAAAATAACATGTAAGCCAGGGATATGGAAGTACAGGTTTAAGGAGATTGGTTGTGTTTTCGCAGATGGGAGCATGACAACTTCGAGGTGGGGGATGCTGAAGGGGCTCTCGGCATGCGTATGCAACCAAAACATGGAGACAGACGGGGGCAGGGAGGGCTTTGTGCACCAGTCCTTTCCCACACTCCCTTTCACCTTTTGTTGTATGGCAGCACCAGGGCTCTCTGACATGACGAATTGCTCTGCCTGCTTAACTGAGACGGTGGCGGTAGGAAAGTAAGAGTGGAGTGAAGTGGAATTGTGTGTGTGTGTATATACTGTATGTGTATATGTCTGTGTGTGTGTTTGTGTGCAGTCTTGTCCTTCAATCTTCATGCCCGACACTGCTTCTGCTTTCCATCCCCTGTCCTGCAATTCTCTGCTCGTGTGTCCCCAGTCTGAAACAGAGGAGTCGAGGTCTCAATGCTTCGAGCTCTAGATGAGCCAGACACACACACACACACACACACACACACACACACACACACACACACACACTCACGCACATGCTTATGTGCACACTAATGCCTCTGCCCAAATGCTAGCACCAAGCTGTTGCCCATAAAGCGTTCAGGCTGTCACAATAGAGACATTACCACATGAGTGAGTGGCTTTGAATAGGGATAAGGGTGTGTGTATATAGAGTGTGGTGGCTACGGGGGAGATCCTGGCAAGGCAGACGACCCTGTCATCACCTTTGCCCCTTGTCAAACAAGCGATCGCCGCCAATGGCACATGCATGCAACACACACACACACACACTTGCACACGCTCTTGCTGCGCTTTCCCGTCAAGTTTCATTTCTATTCTGTTACAGTCCCTTATTATCAGGAGCTATGGGTGAAGTGTGTGTGTGTGTTTGTGTGTGTGTTTGTTTAAGGGAGGGAAAGAGAGAAGTAGGGTGGCTGGTTAGCTGACCAAGACAGATAAAGTGAATAGCTGACACATCCAGGCCGAGCAGGGTGAGGAGTGAGAATCTAGGGGTCAAAGGAGGAGGGAAAATGAATGAAAGAATTCTTTTCAAAATGAATGAAAGGGCCAGGAAGAGATCAGCACTTCCTCGTGGAAATAAATTCTATAAGCTTTAGTCAAGAGCGTGAATGTTGCAAAGCAACAGAGGCAGATGCAGATAGAGTTATTTATGTGTATAAGGGCAAAAGGAAACACATGACATGTTTCTGTTGTAGACTGCTGTCGCTCAGCTCTGTCAGTGGATTGTCACCGCATGCGTTTTTGTGTGCGTGTGCAGCCTTGAAATGTCATTATGCAAAAGCAGTGCTTTACGCTGGCGAGATCAGTCTTCCACATGACATGCAGGATGTCTGCATGTGTGTGTGTGAGTGTGGTAGAGGGAGTGACAAGGGTTTAAGGGGCCGTGTCACGCTGTCACTGCTGGAATGCATGACAGCAATGTTTTGTCACCATGCAGATGAATGCAGCGTCATGGCAGCAGAAGAAGAAGGAGGAGGAGGAGGAGGAGAGAAAAAAAATGGAGGAAGGAATGAGTGGAAGGAGGAGGAGAAGAAAAAAGCACTCGTATATTTTTTTTCTCATCCCCACACTCAATGAGGAAATTAGGTCATCCAAGTAAAGCCATTGCAGAGAACAAATCATCATCATAATTGGAGGTGGCACGCACATGGAAAAACACAAAAGCCGACACACACTTCTATAGCTACATGCATTGCCAAGAGGGGGTAAAACTGAATTTCAGCATAAATCAGGTTATGTTTGACAGTTTTATAGCTCTTTCAGGAGCCTCATTTGAGACAGAAGCGTGATAGAAGAACGTTGCTCGTGGTAAATATAATTGTGGTCATGATCCTTCCATAAATCACAGCATGGTTACATCACATTTGCCTGCAGCCTGCAGGGGAAAAAATCCCAGTGCATCAGGTGACTTATGGGATCTCTTTACCCCATTCTTTCATCTGTGCTGAGCATTCACAGCAAGAGAAATGCAAAATTAGATATAAAAATAGGTTTTAATTTCAACCAATTCATATTCAAAACCACACACCAAAATGAGTACTCAAATGTTAAAATTAAAGTAATAATCAGACATTTTGGGGGAATATGCTCATTCGCTTTTTTACTGAAAGTTAGATGAGAAGATTAGCTGGAAACAGCTCTCTTTGCTCTGTCTACTGGTAGCAAAATCTAGTGTACCAACACATCTAAACCTCACTAATTAACACATCAAACCTCACACATTATATGCCTGGCAACCAGTGGATACTCCAGAAAGTAACGGTGCCCAGCCAAGAAAAAAAACAAAACCACAATGTGTCGTTTTTACACTTTGTTGGTTTTTCTACGAATTATCAAATAGGATGTAACATGTTAATTGGTGTGATTCAGCTGTTAGGTGGATTTTGTTACTATTGGGCCGAGCCAGGCTAGCTATTTCCTAATGTTTTCAGTGTTTGTGCTAAGCTAAGATAAGCTATGAATCTTCTTCTAACTGTCAATAAGAGAGCAAATGAGTGTGTTTCCCAAAATGCTTGACTATTCCTTTGATTCTAACATTTGAGTACTCATTTTGGTGTGTGGTTTTGAACTATTCCATTAAGAATTTGACCTCCCAAGGATTAAATTTTAAAATCAAAACATATTTAAAAGTGAAAATTAAAAGATGTTTCTCTTCCATTTACTGATAATAATGCTATTAATTTGATATACTGCTAATAAGGACTAATGATAGAAATTAATTATACTCCTCAATTAAATGTCAGCAAAATATATGTTTTAGCATCCCATTTCTGCATGAACAGGTGCTGGTTTCCAGAGCATTCAGAGATTTATTTTACTCATACTTTGTGTTTACCTCAACCTCCAGGTGATAAAAGTTGTTAAAACAGATGGGGAAGCTGACACCGGAGGGATGACAAGTTCAATTTTCTGTATATGAACACAAGCACAGTTAAGCGAGTAACATGTCCCTGTTAAAGGCCTCTTCTCCCAGCAGGGGTAGGGGTTTTGCCACATAAACTCTGTCAGTACCAGGCCGTGTTAAAGAAGAGGAAAATTGAAAGGTTGACCTTGCACACTCTCAGCTCTTCCTCGCACATTTCATATGACAGGCTGCACACATTATTTATTCATGTTTAAAGATAGTCTGCTCAAGACATACTAACAGCAAGATTCACACACACACACACACACACATATATTCCTGACGTCCAAACTGCAGTCAAATACATGTAACATAGGCAGAATAAATCTCCATAAAGTGTTTGATTTGAATCTGTTGTGCATGTCAGTGTTGCCTTCTGCTGGTAACATCTGCAGGAGCCATATCAATAACTGGGCAAAGACAGAGAGAGGCAAGTCTGAGCTGACACTAATCCAGTAATTGCCATGTGCCCATGTCGCTTATCAAAATAATTGACAGTATTTTTTACAGTGAGATGGAAGTGTTTATCCTGGTGCTACCCATACGATTCTGCAGATCCCAACAACTCTCGGATCGGTAATGAGATGGCTTGATTTGATGTGGTTTGTTCTATCCGTGGTTCTGGGTAAATACGTGTAAAATTGGTATACTGCATGGGCATTTTCCTTTGGAAAACCACTTACCTAAATACTCTAACATACTGTAATTTTATGTTGGCCTGATGTGAATGATATCTAAAGAAACATTACACTTTTGGTTCATTTACAGTTGTGGATGAAAAGATTGGCACTTTTGATTTTGTTTTTTAAAAAACTGTGAAATTAAACATACTTTGATATTAACACGTGTAACAACAAAATTTGCTGAAAAAAATTGACTGAACATTATTTTTTTCACCTTTTTAGACATTGTAGAAATAATTAGATTTCAAGCAAGTGATTCACCTTACACTAACCTGTGGTGAGTTGCAGGTGCCTGCAGTTTAATAAACATTCATTTAACCACTTTAAATGGAGCAAAGTACTCATTCTGCTGTTTTGTGTCACTGCGTGTACCACACTGAGCATGGAGAAAAGACAATAAAAAAGAGTCCATCTCCAGAGACCTTGATGTTCCTGTGTCCACTGTACACAATGTTATCAATAAGTTTAAGGCCCATGGTGCTGTGGCCAACCTCCCTGGAAGAGGATGCAAGAGAAAAGTGCAAAACAACTGCAAAATTTGTTCAGATCTTAATCCCAATGAACACCTGTGGAGATATCTGAAAACAACAGTTGGAAGAGGCTCCCTTGAAATCTGAGCGAGCTAGCGCAGTTTGCAAAAGAAAAATAGTGTAGGGATGTCACTGAAGTCTATAGGAAGCAACTGACTGGCTGTGCTACCTAATATTAAATATGTTTATACATTTTGTCAACACTTATTTGTGTTTATTTTATGATTTAAAAGGATATGTTAAGTTCTGAATAAAAAACAAAGTACTTTACAATTAAATGAACTGACGCTGAACTAATGAACTAATTTCTTTCCAACAAAACAATAACAAAAACATAGTTTGATGATGAACAAAAACATGTGTTTATAGCTTCCTCAATCTCCCTTTAAAATAAATAGACTGTAACATTTCAAAAATGTATAAACCATAAAACCATAAAAGCTTTGGTTTTGTTGTGACATTTATAGCATATTGTCGCGTTTGAAGCTCCATTGCTCAAGCATTTCGGTTTGGCCTTAAAGAGATTACAAAATGTTGATTATGTCCTTGAAGCACTGACACTTGAACGTGTTGTTGCAAACAACACGACACATCTCTTTATATTTTTCAATTTTTTCAAAACAAATAAGTATTTTAAAACTCAACAGATGGATCTGTTCAGATGGATCGTTTTTACAGTGTAACCTAATGTAAAGCATTACATAAAAAAAGCCCAATACAACCCCAGAGCCAGGAGGCTGATTGACAGGACTTGGCTGGCTGTGGACCCTCCTTCCCAGCGTCTCCTCCTCTCTCTCCTCTCCGGTCCTCTTGACTGCTCTCCCTCTCTCTCTCTCTCTCTCTCTCTCTCTCTCTCTCTCTCTCTCTCTCTCTCTATCATAAATCGCACGGCTGCGCTCACATACTTACACCCCCAACAGAGATACAGC
>JAVQJD010030803.1:0-13746 GCA_036023655.1 Nannoperca australis | reverse complement strand
TGAAGGACAGCTTCCTTCACCAGGCTGTCAGGATGCTGAACTCTCTCCCTGCTCTTTACTTACTCTTGCACTACACAATGACACTTTGTCTCCTTATGCCTGGTCTTTGTGCCAGGTTTGTTTTTTGTATGTTCTTTGGGTGACTGTATTGGTATGTTTTTTTGTGTTGGTTATATTTAGTTGTGTATTCTGTGTTTTTTTTTTTGCACCGAGGGATTGAGAGTAACAATATTTAAATCCTCTGTATGTCCTGTACATACTGCAGAATTGACAATAAAGAAACTTGAACTTGAAAACCTCCAGTGAAGAGCTGTTAGCTGTATCATAACAGGCTGTCAGGCAGATATAAATACTATATATTTATTTTTTTTAAAGAGTGCATTATGAGAGTAGGGGGGAATCTCTGAGTCAGGGGTTAGGAGTACCCACCACATGTCCAGGCAGGTGGAGTAGTCTGTGGATCCCAGCAAGACATCTGGAGGCCGGTACCACAAGGTCACCACTTCGTTGGAGTAGGTATGGCTGGGGACCGACTTGGCTCTGGCCAGGCCTGAGGGGAGCAACACAAAAACACTGTCTCAAAGAGCATTATCTTTGAATGACCTTGACCAGGCTTCTGAAAACAAAGCAGAAAATTGGAGAGGAGCAGCCAGCCTCACTGTAGTAAGCAATCTGACATCTACACACACACACACACACACAGAACCTAATAAGACCATCAAGCTACAGGTCTTGTGTGTCTATGTTCATAAATAACATAGATTAAGGAGAAGGGTGTATCCCATATGTGTGACAAGTTAATGGGATTTGGGGCACTTCCTGTTTTATTTTGGTAATGTTTGTATGTATGTGTAGCTGTTTGGATTACTTCCTGCCTTTGTCCTTGTTTCCACTAATCATGATTACGGCCACCTGGTGCCCTGCTCACCTGGTGATGTTTAGTGGGGTTTAGTTTCTCTGTGTCATTTGCCAGATTGTCTTGTGTTGTTTGTAACAAGTTCTCCAGCACTTTTGTATTTTGACGTTTCCTTGTGGTTTTTTGGACTTTGCCTTTGCCCTTTGGATCCTGGTTGCCTACTCATGCACGGTTTGGAACTTTTGACTGTTATGTGGATTTACCTTTGCCTGCTCCCTGTCTGTATCTTTGCTTCGCTGATTGACCCTCCCGTGTATGACTTTGGACTGCCTAGTAAAGACCTGTGTGTTACTAAACCTCTGTTGGATTGTGTGGTTCCTGCTCTTGGGTCTCTGCTCGTGTACGATCCAATACAATATGACTGCTTTGACTGTGCTGAGTTTTAATAATTTCTCATTGCAATGTTGACTGAACAGAGTTATGACAAGGACTATGATGTTTGATGTAAATTGGGACAACTGGGCACTAAGCGTATCTTTATTGCCTCCATGGGCTATGTGTCAGAGTCTGCAGCTGCTACTATTGACCTTATTGGTGAGCAGACCAAACTACAGTAATCAACTTCCTGTTTTTAGAACATCACCCTGCACCTGCCCCTTTCACATCACACAGTATCTTTGCCATCATCTCTCTTAATAAAAATATTAAAAGACAACGATATGTTGGATCATATATTGTCACTTCTCCAGGGGAAATGTCCAAATTCACACCACTTTGCACTACCTCCCATAAATACATGGGACATAGTGTTCACTGTATGTATACATAAATTGTCACGTAGAAATTTTGAAACTGACGTTTGCCTAACTAAGATCTTGATGGTCAAATTCATGGTAGCTTGTAATATTGCTTTCAATGTGCAGGCTTCCCCTCCGCTTCCTTTGTCAACTCACTGAAGCCATCGTATTTTAAACTCCACTTGGAAGACCTGTGTTTGACAGGACTTCAACCGCGACAAGCCCGCAATTGCCTTTTGAAATGGAAGACCTTTTGAGATTTCAGTGAGAAACCGTGTGACGTATTAGTCAGCTAAACCCAAATTACCAAAACTCACTGGCCATTTTTACATTGGCGTGTGGTTAATCAATGGTCATATTACAGCTAGCTACTTTTGTACCTGTAATTTGAAACTATCATAAGGCTTTATGAGAACCACAAAGTGCTGCATTTTTAAAACCTTATCCAGTGCGCAAGGTTCTTCTAACCCATTTGTAGCACTTATCTAAGGGTTGATACAATCTCAGTTTAGTTAAGTATCCGGTGACAGTACCCCCATGGCAGCTAATAGTAGCTTGCAGATGCAGCAAGCTTTAATGAGGCTGATGGCATTACCTCTGTCTCTTCCCAAGTGGTCGGGGGTTTAATTAAAGCATTTAGCTTGGTAAAAAAAAAAAGAACTTCCTGCCCTGTTGCTAGTCCTGTGTGTGGGAGGAAGAAGGGCAGAGGAGAAAATAATTGAAAGGTGGGAGGGGGTATTTAACATTTCCAGAGGAGAAAGGAGTATCAGCAGACATTCATCAGGGCCAACCACTGTAATTTCCACACACTGATTTAACGTGGAGTTTGAGAGGCTATCATTTCCGTGTGTGTGTGAGATGAAAGAGCAGTGGTAGAAACAGGCTGGCCTGTTTGTGACATGGAGAGTGGTGGAAGGATTACAATGGAACAAAGCATGTCTGGAGAATCTGAAGAAAATAAAGCAAAGCTGTTTGTCTGCACACCACTGAGTTTCCTACATTTCCCAGCATGTCAGTCAACAAGGCTCAGGAAACAATACCCCGACATAGTGACATGGGTTAACTCGCATTGGTCATAGAGCTGAATAGGTCAACACGCTTTATCAGACCTTTTTATAGTACCTATAAACATTGTAGGCACATTTATTTTGGTTAATATTAATTGTCTGCCCTGATCATACTGAAATACTTTGGATACATTGCATTCTGGGTGAGGTTACTGTGAGTGTAAGAACCAGTTTTTCTCTAATGGATTTCCTTCCTGTTTAATTGTCTAAAATAAAAAGTAATTACAAAGTAGATCATCGTGGCACTGATTAAAATCTCTGACTATATTTACTACTACATCTTAAATAGAAAAATATATTCTAATATATTTGGACTATTTACAATGCAGAACTAATTCACATGTGGTGCTTTAGTGAGTATTTCTGGCAGGACAGTGAATGTGGGATCGCCATGGTAATGGCACAGACTAGCTCCCTCAAACTTCACTTCATTTTTGTTTAAATTCAAATATATTTTTTACCTTTTTATTACTGAAACACATATTCCCTATAACAATACACTCATATCGTAAAAGGAAGCACAGGGATTCCTGTCACACAGTGCAACAGTGTGGCTCCTTGATGTGTTTTAATCGTTTTTTGGATAAAGATTACGCTTTGGCAACACACTACTTGTTAGTAGGATCAAATCATTGTTGGCTTTATACATTTATTTCATGTGATTTAACAAAAAAATATATAGAATATTGCCAGTCTCATCCTTTCATTTTTATTTGAAGTTGAGGCTCAGCAGGGTTAGTACATTTATTAAATAGAAAAGTAACAAAGCAATTATAATTCTTAGCTTTGGC
This sequence comes from Nannoperca australis, assembly GCA_036023655.1. Lineage (NCBI taxonomy): Eukaryota > Metazoa > Chordata > Actinopteri > Centrarchiformes > Percichthyidae > Nannoperca > Nannoperca australis. The sequence continues at coordinate 10,235 of JAVQJD010030803.1, read as the reverse complement.
TACATAATTATAACTAAAGCTAAAAGGAATAAGCAGAATAAACAAAAGAAAAGGATTTTAGTCCAAACAATGAGATTGTGTAATCAGCTGTTCCTCCTCCATCTCGCACTTTACAAACAAAATGTAGACGTCCAGATTTCCACCCACAGCCCAGAATGTCTCACTGTTTTCACGTGCTTCCATTTGGACTCCACTTCCATTTCTGGGTAAAAAGATTTCCAATATTTTGATTTACAAGTGACAATATGTAACAGCTCACTGTGTTCTGTTTGCTCACCATGGTATAGAAAGGTAAAGAAACAGTGTAAGGTGTTAGGATATCTAGGCAAATAGAGGAGATGGTTTCAAATCCCACTTTGATAGTAACAAGCAGTTTTGATAGTACTTTGACATTCACTTCACCTTGTACATTGTCCTTTAGGTACGTTAACAGCAACATGAGGGTGGCATGGAAGACACCGAACCCTGACCTACTCCCCCCACGAGTCAAACTGCAGAGGAGGATAATACTTCAAAGCCCTGACCTATGGCTTCATACATACATAACCTGTCACACACACACACGCACACCTTCAGCCACCTTCATCTATTGTGGTTCACCAGCTGACCTGGCATCCTTTCCAGGTACCTACTGGGATGAAGGTTACTGGTGAATTATAAATCACTACCTCACACACAAAACTGAGATCACAAAATACACAGGGGAAGAGGTGGGCTGGAAACAAGAGGAAGAAAGAAACACAGCAAAAAAAATAATAGTCTTTGAAATAGTCTCTATCCCAGGGGGAAACAGAGCGCTGTTCTTTAATAGTTCATTTGGATTTCAAAGGCAGTTTTAGCTTGTGCACGCTTCTCCTCCTCCTCCTCGTTAACAGCAGATTGAAAGATATACTGTATCCTGCCAGAAGCTGTTTAAAATTCTGTATAATTTATCAGGGGACAACAAAAACTTCTAAACTAATTCTAAATTGCACTAACTGGGTTAGCATTATCACTGTATCACTGAGCTGCACTATTCTTTACTGGAGCTCCATTTCCCATGCTGCCTATACAGAGCTGCTAGGTGTTCATCAATGTGAAGCATGTTGTATACACATTTCAGAAATGTGAGGATGAGTACCTCTAAGTAAAAATGACCATGTAAAGCTATGACACTGTGTGAATGAGAAACCTGTCTATAGCAAGAGCCAGTGAGCACAGGTTTGCACAGGCTGTACATGATGATACAGAACCAGTTCTAGTACGTTACTCCTCCTAAACCACAAATTGTTGTTTTTACATTTCTGTTTGGGCATAGGTTAAACAACAGGTCACTCAATGATTAGTGAGCTTTAGAGGTTTTAGTATGCATTTTTTGGAATGGAAGCAGGAAAGCTGTTTCTCCCTGCTGCTAGTCTTTAGGAAGAGGGGCTGAAACAATGGAAGAGGTTGCAATCCGCTGTATCAGCACCACTGCTGTTTATTTTAACAAAGCAATTGTAAGAAGAACACAGACACAACCAGAGCTACACACAATAGGCACAGTAAGGGCACAGGCATAATAGGCCTGCTTGACACAAACTGTTAACTCATAGTTCTTCAGAATGAACAATTCCCATTACTCAACACTAATAAACAAGGCTGGTCTGTTATGCTGGCTCTCTGTATACTGTAAACACTTATCTAATGCTAATCAAAATGTTTTTTCTCTCTCTACAGCCACTCCAGGTGCTCTGTATTATGCTAAGCTAGGCAAACCATATCCTGACTCCATCTTCTTGCTTAACACATATTGATCAATCTTTTCATCTAACTTTAAAAACAAGCAAGCAAACGTGTATCACCCAAAACTATTTCTGTAATGTTCAACTGCCAATAACTCATAACTCCTCATGTGTAAAAAATCCAATCTACATTGTTTAAGTGGGTTACAATTTGGAATTCCATTTCTCAGAAGTGCTGAGTAATGCATGCAGGGCTGCGTGTAGGCAAACAAACTCTGGAGTGCCTGGAGACACTCACGCCTGGTTATTTTATACTAACGCAGTGTGATGTTCAATTTTGAACATGTGTGAACATATTGTTGAGATTTGCGCACTAGCTCCTCTGCAAGCCTCTTTGACCTTAACAATAACACCTTTCTCTACATGGGTTCTCAGAGATGTTTACATGTAGCTGTAGAAGCAATATTCCAGCTCCAGTCTACAGTTTTTCCTGTTATAAAGCCCCAAATTGACTGTTTTCGACGTTTTCAAGGTTTTTTACTGCCCATCCTGCATCTTTAACTATGTTTCTTGCACTGGTAAACTGGAAGAAATTGGGTTAAGCCAGGAAATCAGATACCACATGTATGTGTATGCACTGCAGTAACCTACTTACCTGTTGTTTCATGCAGCTGGTCAGTAAACATATTTATTCCCAACCTCCCAACATATTTTTGGCAACACACTACGGCTGGCATATTTCTAATGTTCTGTATTTGTAATAGATGAATCCTGAAGAGATTTTTTCCCCTAGAAAATAAAGTATAAGCTATAAACAGAGTGCAAACATAATGGTGTATTGGTATGACACAAAAACACAGATAAAGTTGTGCGAGACATAGCTGAACAGCAAAACTTCTTATGTCATCTCATGCATTCATCTTATGTAGATGAGGAACCACAACAGGTAGATACTGCTCTGCTTGGCTGTTAAGTGCAAAGGAGAAGGGACAGGTAGAGTCATTTAGAGGACCATCTGAGATCAGAGAGAGAGAGAGAGTGTGTGCATGTGTTTGTGCAGTGCACCACCTGCCATAGTCCCAGCTCATTTCCCAACACATAGTGGACTGTAATTAGCTCTACATTATAGTAGCCAACATGAAACTAGTCAAGTCATTACCTACACACACACACCCCAACAAACACACATTTTTGTCTGCTGCTGGCGTGTGAAACCCTGCAGTTTATTTCAGTCTGGTCTCAGGTTTGGACTGAAAAACATGCAGAGACACACATGGGTAGCCTTCATTCTAACAGACTTCAAAATGCCATCTGAAACCTCCAAAAATCCACACCCCCGTTACACACTCACACACCAGCACACTCGTCCTGGTGCTGCAAGGTGCTGGGTGGAACCGCACACTGGGGAGAGGCAAACAGTCTGCTCTGGGTGCCTGCAACATTCCTTCAGCTCCATTATCACTTTGTTGTTTCACTCCTCACACATCATTATCCCAGCAGCTGTTACTTCACAGCAACACCAACTTCCCAGAAAACAAACACACATTAGTACATACATCAGTACATATTATCTAGCTCCAGCTGTGCTCAGTAACAACAAAAATATAAAACTACTGTTCAATTTCAGGCAAAAATTCCAAATCAATTCCCCATTTCCAACATCAAATGTGAGGATGTGATTCTTCTTTTGTCGGCTGTTATATGATAGTAAACTGAGTATCTTTGGGTTTTTGTGTAGCATGATCAATTTGTAGCTCTCATTGAGAAAAGAATTCACCTCCACTAAAGTGTGGCAGGGCTCGGTCTCTGCTTGATCTCTGCCATGAAACACGTCTCTGTTAAGACTTAAAGATGAACTTTCCCAAAACATTCTGTGATTATCATGACTTCCGGGCCATAAAACTATGAATAATTGTGATTATGTGTGTATTAAGTATTAACGTCACTGTACATGAGTCAAAAACTCTGTAGCAACACTTAGACTTTTCCCTCAAGGATGGTGCACTGAGGTGAATTTAATGCAAGTTCTGTTATTTAGTATAAATTATAAATTATTTCTGATAGCCAATGTTGAGAAAATATCTCTACTTCATTTTGTGCCAATTTGTAAAGAAGAAAATTATTATATGCTTTGAATTATTGTGTTGGGAAGTTGGTCTCGACCTGCTTCATGCGATAGAGTGCCCTGAGATAACTTTGTTGTGATATGGCGCTATATAAATAAAATTGAATTGAAAATTGAATACATATTTGGTGTTGCTGTGTGAGACTTCTACTGCTACATTGGACATATGGTTGAATAAAACGGGCAACTCCTGCAAGGATGAGACTCGTGCCAAGTATGTACACAATATTTGCAATAGTTGCAGACAGTGCACACAAAGCTACATAGAAAATGGCATACTGTTTGTCACAGGGACTATGCTGAGGCATTCATATCATATAGACCAGATGTCCCTGTTCCCTATTACTGAGAAGAAGCTGTCAATTTATCAGTCTATCTATGTCCCAGTCCTCGTCTATGGTCATGTACTTCGGGTAGTGACTGAAAGAATGGGATTGAGGATTGATTGGGAATTAGATGTCTGAAAGGAGCTTGGAATAGAACCATTGCTCCTTTGCATTAAAAGGAGCCAATTGAGTTGGTTCGACCACCTTATTAAGATGCCTGCCATATGTCTCGTTGTGGAGGTATTCCAGGCACACCCATCTGGGAGGAGACCCAGAACATGCTGGAGGGATTATATATCCCAATGCCTTGATTCGCCTTGATTCACTCAAAACTATGAAAGTAAGTTGTAAAAAACTGGGATGATCCCTGAATCTGCATTTTTCTTTTGAAGTGTTCAGAAGATGATGAACTCGAGTCATGTGATCAGTTGGACAAAATGGCAGCTTAGGCTTATCACGCTCTCCCCTGCTTCCCCATTTTTTTTTGCAAGTTTGATTTTTGTCGGACACTTGCTTGTTTTATACTAATTGAAACAGAAGTGACAGTATGTGGTAAAAGATCCAGTTCATGTGGTTCACCCACAACGTCACACAAAGGGACTACAATGTCAACTTTGCATTGAAAATGACATAATTGACCGAATGACACTTACTGACTGTCAGTAAGTGATAAGACATACTGAGTGCAAACACAAGCAGCCTTTCTGCAGGTGCATCCCAACTGTGGACACTCATTTCAAACACTTATAATAATAGGGAGCTCTTAACCAGAAAATTGTCTCAAAGCTAAAGTCAGTTTGTGTGTGACGACAATGTGTGTGGCGCATTGGTGTGTTTACTGGCTCCACACACTTTGTGTTTCTATGTTCACCTCCTGCTTGTGTGGGTTCTCTCCGGGTCCTCCGGCTTCCTTCCACAACTAAAGACATGCATGTTAGCTTAATTCTCTTAACTCTAAATTGCCCATAGGTGTGACTGTGAGCATGAATGTTTAAGAATCTGTCTCTGTGTGTCAGCCCTGTGATTGACTGCCGACTTGTACAGGGTGTATCCTGCCTCTCACCCAATGACAGCTGGGACTGGATCCAGCCTCCTGCAACCCTAGAATGATAAGTGGATATACAGTATAGATAATGGATGGATGTCTCAAGGATAAAAAAAATCAATAGATTTTTTAATACTATATATTTATTTAAATCTGGGTGTGTGGAGTTAGAACGAACTGTAGCCCTCGTCATCTCTGCTTGAGACTAGAGGCTGAAGGCTATATTAGCTGCTACTAACATAACTGCATACTAACTTTTTAATTCATTCATATTTTATTTTAGATTTACTACTTTAGTAATATGTTCACACAACTCAACTTAACAAACAAATACAAACAAAATCATCCCCCACAGTTTGCTTAAATTAGCATAAATTAGTTGTGTCCTTGATATGGAACATGGGCATCTCTAAACCTCATTCACGTAGTGGTTGTTTGTGGAGCTCATTAAAAAGTGAATAAAGCCACAGACGAACAGAGAGGAGCATCTGGATCAACTCCACTACCAGCAGCAGGGATATGGAGCTCTGGCCGCTGTGGCTGATGAGAAATCAGCCCTCCCTGTTAAGATACCCCTCTGCCCGATAACTCATCTGTACATATTATCTACATCTTTGTGTGAGTAGCATCTTAAGTGTGAAGCATAGTCATTGGTGTTGTGGAAAATGTGGTAGGGTTACTGTTTTTGACTCCTGCCCTCAGCTGTTGGTGACATTAGCTATACAGTAGTTTTAAGGTTTTTCCTAAAAATATGCAGTGCTCACGTCATTTAGAGCCTATCCCTACACATATTGGGAGGGGCGCAGGGTACACCAATAAATAATACTAAAACTCTAAAGCAAAGCCAGCAGCCACCAGACTCTCAAAGCCTCATTACACTAAACAATAGGAAAGGGTTGAATGGAACAGAAAACATTTTGAACATTTTGTAAGTCCATAAGGTCATTACACATTTTGGCATTAGGATTTTGAATGGGATCTGCATATTTGAACCTGTCTATTTTGATTTTTTGGGGGGTATAAGTGGAACTTTTGGGTTGATGGTGGTGGTCCTTCAGGAAAGAACAGGGGGTTGTCAAAAACACCAGGAGTCCTGATATATCATCTATATACTGAACACTTCTTATAAATGTGGCTGTAAGAATACCTTGTCATAGACTTAACATTTTGAGGTGTGGTCATACATTCAACAAACATATTGTTCAACCCACAGAGGTCAATGCAGCACTATTTTCTTTATTTTCCCCATACAAGATTGCATGTAGAGTTACTCTAAAAGAATCATAGTCTGGAAACCATGAATATCCATAAGCAATGTCCATGGAAGACAACTAGTTGTGGCAATGTCTTGCCCTGGACTGCAGGGTTGGATGAACAAACTGATAGATTAGTCCATCAAGGCAAAAAGCACTGATGAGCACCAAAGGAGGAGAGAAAATCAAGGACTGAGAGGCCTATTTTAATAGAATCCACTTTTATCATTTGCCAGCTCCCCCTTAAACAACCTCAATACATTTCATTAGAGGCATCCCTTATCTGTCCTCTTTGTACCTTCCATCTTATCACCACACAGCCTCATCCACCTCCTATTGTACCTCTCAGCCCCTCCTTTGTTGACACTCTGCCTCCGTCTCTCTCTCAGGCCTCAGCTGTTGGCCGTTAGTATTCCTGCTGCCAAGGCCTGGGACCACTGGGAGCCCTGGCGGCCACACAATTTCTCTCTCACACACACACACACACAGCCTTCACCTTCCTCATCTGGCATCCCTCAGGCAAAGGCTGAATCTGTGTTTTGCGCATGTTTGTTGATGAGCACAGCTCCAGCGAAAGACTAATAGGCCAGGGATTTTCATTCTTGCTCTTTTGGTATTTTGTCCATTATTTTCTCTTTTTCTCATTTTCCTTGCAGTAATGTTTCCACACTAATACAAGGTTTGCATTATTGATGAAGCTGCCACCTTCCTTCTTCCCCATCTGTCTGAGCAGAGGGATGGAGGGTGGAAGAGATGGATGGTAGAGGGGAGGGTAGGTTTGAAGCATTTAGGAAAAAAATGGGTAAAAGAATGAGGGGTGTTGGTCTATTCACTCTGGGTGGATGAATGAATGGATGGGTGGATAAATGGATGGACGGATGGATGGATGTCAGTATCCCAGGATGCCAGACAGGCCATGTAGGCAGTGAGCATGGAACCAAGCCATATGGTGCCACTTCAGGTGGGGTTCCTAACACACACACACACACACAAACATTTGCAAGGCTTTGAACAAAGCAGATGGGAGCATGAATGTGCTCAGCAACTTTCATGGTGATCTGCTGCTAGATTTTGATATGTCTTGCGGAAGGGAATGAAAAGGACACAGGGTCAGCTACTGGCCAAAGTGTTGGACAGATGGATGGACCAACAGACCATACAAAGCCACCCCAATGCTGGGGCCAAAAAGTAAAAAAAACAGTCCCATAATGGCTGGTCTTTCTCCAAGAATCCCATTATGCTGTGGCCACACAATATCTTTTGAGATGATCTGTGTCTTTTTATACGATCACAGATGCCGAGACATAATGTAATCTGCCAATCAAAGTTTGCTTTCTTTCACACTTACATGACATACATATATGATAAGAAGGAAGGTAAGGGTTACTGAATCAGACCATGGAACATTAAATCATAATAATAATGACAATAATGATATTAATCCCAGTGGTGCCTGTACATAATAACTACCAGCTGGCTACAGTGTGCATAGAGTACTGTTGTTAGTACTGTACATGTTCATGTTTCTCCATGTAATCTCTTCTTTATGTGAGAATGAGAAGCAATCTGTAAAACCAGTACACGTTTTTTCGTAGTTATGTAGAAAAAACAGTGAATAATATGCTAGGTTTAGGTGGTAAACCACAAGTCAAAATTATATTCTCAATCTAAACTGTATATATAATGTATATATGCATCAGAGACAATCATTGACATCTTCCATCCAGTGGGATGAGACATTCATTCATTCAATTTATGAGGTGCAAAGAAGTGGAAGTCTTCGCAAGTTCAGTATTTACCTGAGGGGTTACCAGAGTTAAACAGTCATGAGATCTGTTCTGGTGAGCAGTGGTTTTATATTTGAGAAGATAAGTGATATCCTGAGGCGGCTTTTGCAAGACGCCTTTGAAAATAAAAATGTTCTTGTTTTCAAATTCTTGTTGCTAGTGAAGTTCACAGTGATGAGTATGATATTTATTTATTGTTAATAATATATTTATATGACAAAACAATTGTATGACGCTATATGTGATTTTATATCGCCATATCTGTGAAACTGATATATTTTCTTGAAAATCGAATTAGAAACTGTATATGGGTAATAAAATAATGGATATAAAAGTCCAATGCAGTCATACAGCCGACCTTTTATTGTAATGTTTTTATTCTCGTATGCTTTTGTACAGCCTCATTACTTTGTAAATCCTTATAGACTGTTGTTCAGATATTTATTGTTATTTATTAATGCACTTTTTACCAATTCCACAAAATAGGTTTTTACGATTATAACCTTTGAATGTTTATAGTTTGGTAATCAACATTATTTTTCTGCTGCTGCATACAATTGCTCTTACATGAATAAATAAAGTTTTTTGAATTTAATTAAAACCTGCTCGTTAGTTTGAAATATTTCTTACAATGACCTAAAAGAAACTACCATTAATTTCACAGTGAAATGGTAGTGAGAGCCTCAAATTTAAGAATAAAACTTGCCTCAAATGTTCAAATACTGATAACAGTTTATAAGCATATATCATCACTCCGCTTCGTCTGCCATCATATCAGAAATGAAGCACAGTCACAGAGGGGATATTTAGTACTTTTTCACCTGTATTACTTCTAAATTTAACACACGCTTACATTTAACAGATACACAAAAAAGAGCATCAGTGTCCAGCCTACTCACCGAAGTCAGCTAGTTTGAGCTCTCCGCTGTCGCTGATGAGCAGGTTTTGTGGCTTCAGGTCACGGTGAAGGATGTACCTCTGATGGATGTATGACAGGCCTCTCAGTAACTGGAACAGGAACAGCTAGAAAATACAAGTGAACAAAGAGACTATTTTATGTGTGTGTGTGTGTATATATATATATATATATATATATATATGAATGTAAAAAATCTGATCTTTAATCACATGCTGGATGATTTACATAAATATTGGTCTCTGCCTAAGTGGCACACTAAACTGAGCAGCTGTTAAGTGCAGAGGTGTGCATCCATAACTAGGGAAGGGCTCCGACTTCATTCCAGTCTAAATAACAGGCACAAACCCCACGTTATTTACAAAAAGCCAAATGAAATGCTGTCTCTCTCACAAAGACAATCAAAATCAATACTGAGTCATCAGTCAAGAGCACAGCCATAATTTTTTTCACCTGGACTAGTGAACAAATTCAACTGTCTATTCCTGCTTCAAAATGGCCTCTTCACACTGGCGGGCTGTGCATTTCACACCTAGGCCTTCAGTGATGTCCTACTTGGTCCGACTTCAATAAATACCTCTCATAAAACCATAATTTATGACACCACGTGACCACGGCTGGATAAATAGTATACAGAAACACACTTACGCACTACTGGGCATTGCATCACCTCAATTGTGTAAAAAACGGGCTATTTTCCAGCGCATTTAAAAATCAATAAACTCGCATCAGCAATTAAAACATATCTCCACGTGGTACTGTCAAAACTAAAAAATAAAAGGGTATTTAAAATGATCTGTCCAAAAAGTTTTAATAAGTTCACACAGAATACAAGCAAGCTTTAACAAGATTGTACACTAAATTGCAAAATCGCAGTTTAATATCAGAAAGACACAAACAAGACTATGGGATGAGATCGCTGCCACGATTTAAATCCAATCACATGTCGTGTTTGCCGGGCTGGTGGGATTGACTGACTGACTGCTCCGCCAATGACTCATGCAATTTAGGATGCACGGTTCTCTGTGCTGTAGCAAAACTTTTTTCAGACATTCAAAACTTATTTTCGACCTTGCAAAT
>JAVQJD010030801.1:0-18399 GCA_036023655.1 Nannoperca australis | reverse complement strand
TATTATCGAGCTGCACCAATAAGTCCCTTAAGACTCTCCAGCTGATCCAGAACGCTGCAGCACGTTTACTGACAAGAACCAGGAAGGGGGATCATATTTCTCCAGTATTAGCTTCTCTACACTGGCTCCAAGTAAGATGCAGAATAGAATTTAAAATCCTTCTCCTCACATTCAAAGCGCTTAATGGTCAGGCACCATCATATCTAAAAAAACTCATAGTACCATATCACCCTACTAGAGCACTGCGCTCTCAAAATGCAGGTTGGGAGTTGAATGGGAGCCAGAGCTTTCAGCTTTCAGCTATCAAGCTCCTCTTATGTGGAACCAGCTTTCAGTTTGTTTACGGGAGGCAGACACCCTCCAAGAGTAGGCTTAAGAATTTGCTCTCTGATGGAGCTTATAGTAGGATTGACTCAGGTGAATGGAAAGCATATTTGGAAGATTGTTGACAATTTTAGTTAAGTTCACACATGTTGTCATCAAATTAGCAAGTTCTGATGAGTTCTTACCGAACCGTAGAGTTTCCCTTTGTCGCTCATGGCTATGAAGAGGCCGCTTCTCACTCCAAACAGAGTAACCACTCCTCTCTCAACTGTAGAAATTTCTAGAAGGCCTAGGATGAAACATGAAAATGTTCAGCAGCAGACAGAAGACATCAGAAAGGGAGTGGGATATAGTCCCAAAATGAATTAAGGATGAAAAATGGAAAAACACACAAATAATGTTAATGTATTTAGTTTCTGAGATTGCACAGGTGATGCACTGGATGTATGAATATTAGGCCATCATTTAGTTTTATTCTTTAGAACATTTTTATTTGCCAAAAATGTAAACTGTACAGAAGCATAATGCATTTACTTGAGAAGAAAATGCTGTCTTTCTGAATTAACAAAATAATTATCTCAGAATTATGAGTTTTCAAAAAAATAAAAGACTTCTGCAAATATACAACACTGCCTAATTTTTTAGACATCAAGTAGTCTATTTTGCTCAGTGAAGCATAATCTGCACAGACAAATCACACAGATCTTTATTTGTTGGGAGTTTGATGACTGAAATTACAAACCAGAATGCAAAGTATTCCGGCTGGCAATATGCTACTCAAAACAACACTTTCACATCCAGACTGTGGTATCAGGCAGAAGCAGTATGGCCATGTTATTTTCTACTCAAATCCTGTATCATATCAATTTCTGACAAGTGTCTAGAGACTGAATAATTTCCACATTGACCACCACTACCTTCATCCACTAATTTCAGCGTTGGAAGGGACGACTATGAACAACCCAAACATCTCTGCTTTCACTGTCAGTGTCCACTTCCACACCACTAAATAAAATAAAACATAGAGGCTGTAAGAGTGTAGAATTTTAAGTTTGTAAGAATAGCAAGCTACCTGAAGATGTAGGCCATGAAAATGTAGCATTAAATATTATTGTGAGTGTAATATTGTAATATATAGTGGACACAGGGATTAAGCATTATTCATCCACAAATTCATTCAAGCTTGTAAGTGCTACACAGTGGAACTATTTCATGTTATCATATCTTAAGTTGTATTTAAACAGAATAATTGTTGTATTGAATCCACATTTCCAGTAGTAGGTATTTATTCAGAGGAACTGACAAGATATTATTCTACATACTTCGTATTTAAATGATATGTTCATAAATATGTGTATAAATTGAAATTATTACTAATTAAAATATAGCAATATAATAATTATTTTAACAATCCATATAGGAATCACTGATCCTAATGATATATTACCTCTCTAGTTAATCAAGTCTTGATCTTTGCTGTTTTCATATAATAAAAATGGTTATGACGAGTGTTACAGTTATTTGCCTGCTTTACATGGATTTCAACAGGGAATTGCAAAATACTTACTGTATCTGTTTTCATTATGCACTCCTGTGATCTTCCCATTTGGTAAGACCTGAATGTGGAAGCCGATGCCCACATTACAGTAAAGCTTTCTCAGTCTCTTTATCCCCAGCAGGTACTCTCCATCTCTAGCTGTCACCTCCCTCCTGTCCCAGGAGCTGCCACCGGCCCAAACCAATGAACCGGCACTACGTATAGTTTGTTTCCTACTGCTGATGACTGGGAGAGGAGCAAAGGAGCTGCACAGGAGGATCCCATACAGGAGCAGAGGGAGCTTGGACCTTGACGATGACATCCTTTGCTTGCCAATCCGGGGAATTGTAGAGGTACACAAATATTGTGTATTTATAAGCCCAATTAAAAGTTCACTTAGTTTGAACAGAAATGGTCATAAAATCTTTTCAGCTTCAGTCTCTCAGAGAAATACCATGAAGAAAATGCCTCAACTTCTGCACTCTTTAAAGCCCAGAGAAAAGTCTCAGTATGCATATTTAGACATATTTAAAAATTGAACCCATTAGGGTTCTCGCTTGCCAGTGATGTCTCCTGTTTCCCAGTTTTGCTTCCTCCTCAGGTAGATCTAGCAGACAGACAGCAGACTTATATGCACCCCAAATTACATCACACACCACCTGCTGTCTTGTTTGTCTGTGAGTCACACATGCTGTAGAAGCACACAAACTGAGAAATACATAAAACACATAGTGACAGAAAACAAAGAGGAACACGCAAGTACAAGAAACTGAGAGTATTGAATAAATGAATTAAGAGATTTCATAGATAACCGGATGTAAAGGGCCCCTTCTCTACTGTCACCATCACTATTACATTTTACCAATATGTAGGTGCTTCATAGACAGTGTATTCAGAAAGTATTTTGACAGTTGGTTAAATGTCAAGAATTGTGCTAAAATCTTTTAAATTAATGTTTTCCTTTTCCTTCACCAATCTACACCTCACCCCAAAATGACACAGCAAAAACTAGATTTTAGAAATGTATTGAAAAGAAATAAAGGAAATATCACGCTGACCCTTTGCTATGACACTTGATTGGACATTTGGAACACATTTGTCTATATAAGTTCTCACATCTGACAATGCATATCAAAGCAAAAACCCAGCCATGAGGTAGAAGGAAGAGCTCAGAGACAGGTCTGTGTAAATGACAAGGCTTATTTCATTGATTTGAAATGTTTTCACAAGAATTGTGAGTTCACACTAATGTTTGCCTTCTAAGAACATGCATTACAATGCTATATTGCCTCATTTGTGATGATCAGGAACTGTCAGATAACCTATATGTTATTGAGAGATCACAGTCACACCACGTGTCCTTTAGTTTAATATTAGTGTTAGTAATATAACATCAACCTTTCTTGGGTGGAACAAAACATAATTTTTACCACTTCCTATTTCTATTATTTCAAGTGTTCTATAGTAATCTCTGTACGATACAATACTTAAACACATTTATATATATACCAGGCTAACTGGCAAGCTGTTATACTGGTACTCTGTTCAGTCAAGAGTCACTCCAATTGGACCAATGTGTTTCACATTATTCCATGTTTTATGTATGTATTTTACCTTATTTTTATTTGCCTGCATTAAAGGTCCCCTCTTGTGAAAATGCGTTGTGTTTTATGTTTTTTATTAACTCAGAGGGGTAACATAAAAGCTGTGAAAAAAAGTTGCTTACTACTGTCATTCCTCTAGCTCCCACATAACAAGATGGCCTCCAGCTTTACAAGCCAGTAAAATTTTGATCGGGTTTCTACGTCAACCAATAGTCTCGCAGTGGAGACATTTACATTGTTGCAGCAAAAGTGTACAGTGCAGAAGTTTATTTTTTTGGGAGTTTATTTTTATCTTCAGAATGACCCAACCTACCAGCTGCTCTGTTACAAGTCTATTACAAGGGTGTTTTTTGTTTTTCTCATCACTCCATGTACATGTTAACATTTCATATCCCATTAAATGATTCAAATGAAGGACCTTTACATCAACAACAAAGTCTGGTGCATGCCATGTGTTGGTATTTCCCTAACCATGTATTTCCCTTTATTTGTTAATGTCATTGCCTGTGAAGCACACAGTCAGCAGTGTAAGGAAGGCAGAATTAGATAGGAGTTGAAAGTAGATGTCTGAGGTCTGCTTTTGATGCAATAAAGAGAATAAGTTATGTAGTTATAGGTATCAAAGGTGTTGCCCATTATTAGGCTATGTTTACGTAACCCTTCTACCAAATCTATACACTGTAATCAATATTTGACCAATTAGCATACTGATAAATGTATCACTTCTTCAACAAAACTATCACTAATATTTATCTCTTATGCTGAAATACCTCTGGCAAAATGAATAAGCACACACAAAGCACAAAGGAATCACAATGGAATACAATTATTTCAACTGTCTACTTTTCCAGTAGAAGGCTCTCACTCCTCAATGCTAGATCTGCTGCCACTGGGCTGCTTACAAATAACTCAAGCGTAAAGACACTTTGCAAACAACAATGTGATTCATACTAACAAATGTTGGCCTATCTAGTCTGCACATAATATAGCAGCAGCAGAGGGTTGATATCATGTGACATGTGGTGCGTCAGAGCACCGCTCATGTATGGCTCATTGCAGGGCTCAGAACAAGAAAAAGAGACAGAGGCAATGATAGATCATGTGTGTACACATGTGAAGGACTAGTCCCCCCATTGGGAGAAAACCCCATAGTAGTTGTGACGTGGGTAACCATTTATCAACATTTGCTCTGACATCAAACCTTGTCAGCAAAGTTTCCCCCAAGCCATATGGGAGAAACTGTGACACTGGCAGGCTGGCCTAGAAAATCTTGATCATCTGGGTTCATGAATGTAATGCTGGGAAGCATCGTTTTACTTAGAATTCATTATTATTATATATTAATTAATTTCACCTAAAAAAGGCTGTAACTCAGTAACCCTAATCACTTTTGGCAGGCCGCTATTGCTCAGCACTACTCAAACAAGGCCACACGTATTGGCCAGATGGTAGCGCATAGTAAGGTGTGGTTTCCTAAATGTTAAACAGATTTTTTCTTTTAATTAATATAAAAAACTATACTTGAGACAAACAGACATAGCTGTATGACATACACAAAGCCGTACAATCACAGGAGGGGGATTTGGGGAGCTTCAAGGTGGATACCCCACTCTAGAAGTGGGACAGGTTGACAGTACCTCCAGCCCAGCACACTTCCAAAGGAGTTCCATTAGGAATAATCATCAGCAAGCAACAAAACACAGAAGCCAAACATTTATGAGGCAGTGTAAAGCCAGTGTTTTGTATTTTAGTGGTAAATGTTTCTTAGACTTTACGCTGAGAAAACACATCGTAACGTCACTATGCTGCCACTGTGATGATTTCTTTTGAAATTCACTTTTTATTGCTTTTTAACAGAATTCACATCACACAGAACAATGACACCATGATGAAAACAATGATAAAAACAGAAAGAAAAGAAAAAAAGAAAATTACAAAGGGTAAGCCTTGGCTTTTAACCAGGACCTCAGATCTTAATTTCGGACAATCGCATGCGAGTGTGACTTGTATGACAATAAGGAATCTTGAATCTTGAATCTTGAACCTATTATACTGCTCTCACTCACATACCACCATTACAATAGTGCTAAGTATAATTATCACTTCGATTTTAAAATGATATGAATGAATGGAGTAACCTGGTTGTTACTATCATTATTACTGATCATTCACATATCTGATGTTAGTTATGGTACATAGCATAAGCACAACATCACATTACATTGCTACCATTCACACCTAAATAAGTATGGCCATCCCTCACATATACTGATAACACCTTATTGGGCATCATCGTAAAGTTATCGATCATATGTCATTATGCAAGTCTGTCCCGCCTACCACCACCATCTACTACATTTATCACTTTGCTAAACACTTATCATAATGACAATAACATGACATACAATGCAGGCCATCTCTCAGCAATCATCAAACATCAACACCTAAATATCAGATTGCTTAAAATGTAAATAAACTATTGTAATTAAACACAATACAACCAGCTCTGAGTTCTGTCAAGCTTTCAGATGCTGTTGCATGGTGTGTTATAGAATAGAGCAATAGACATGTGGCAGAGTGAAGAGAAACAGTGGAGCACCTGCAGCAAGAGACACCCATGCCAGCTGCCCTGTTCAACGAGTCCCCACTGTTTCAGGACAGGGGATTCCTTTTTCATGTAACATGGACAGATCACAGCTCTCGTAGACTTCTAGATTTATTTATTGTCTTTATTCATCACATCTAATGTATTATTGATTATTGTCTGTCTTTTGCACTTCAGACCCTTACGATAACCATCCATATATACATTATGTAATTTTAATTATGTTATTTTATATTCAATGTAGTAATTGCATAATATTCAACGACAATTCGGCACTATATTATGGTATATTACCATCATTGTACAGTTTATATTCAGTACATATTAGAGTTAGAGTTATTGTTGTTATTAGAGTACAGTCTACATTCTTGTGTGCACAATATCAATATATAAAGTAATATAGGCAGTGGATGATTCTATTGAGACATCCACTGCTCATATTACTTTATATATCGATATTTTGCACACCTTCCATCTAATTCTCACGCCACTTTGAGACAAGCAAAGTGAAAATCAGTATTCCATCTGCTGCAGCTGTGAGAAGTAAAGAATCCTGCCCCCTCAATTAATCCAATTCTACTTGTTCATTTAAGGATTAGCTAAAACGTTTATGTACATTTTGAATGCAGAGCATTCACTTGTAACAAAGCATTTTTCACTGTGATTATTCTACTTGTATTAAGTAAAGGGTAAGAGAGGACAACTCAAGGTCACCAAAGACTCTGTGAGAGAGCAATGGTGTCTTGTCCTTCACTGCGCCTGCCTCCCTTTCCAGATCTTGCTAGAAGATAAGATAAGATAAGATGGACCTTTATTAGTCCCTCAATGGGGAAATTGCAGGGCTACAGCAGCAAAGGTTATAGTGCAAACAATACATACAAAAAATAGCATACTAAATTTTAAGCAATATAGAATAAAATACAATTAATATATATATATTAAAAACAATTAATTTACATTATCGTGGGTATTGCTATTGCACAGTGATGTTACTATTGCACAGTGATATTGTTATTGCACAGTGATGTTACTATTACACAGTGATGTTGTTATTACACAGTGATATTGTTATTGTACAGTGGTATTGATTATTGCACAGTGAAGTTATCATCAATACAAAACCAAGAAAATAGACAACCTGACATCAGATATATTATATTACTTCGAATAACTTCTGAGGCAGTTTTTAAGCACCAACTTAAAACCTCTCAAGCAGCCTGATAATATAGAGTTGCAATAATCCAGCATACCTTATATCTGTGTATCAATCATTTACCATAAAATGAAATTATTGTATTTTTTATTTTATTTTATCACTGTCTTACATGGTTAACATGCAGGGAGATGTTGGTCTTCAGTTTCATGGTAATGTGGTACCGTGGTATTTGCTGATAATGTGGAGAAAGCCAGCGAGAGTAAGAGACTAAAAAGGTGGGGCTTCCTACAAATAATGAGCTGTTACGTTCCAGATATTATATCCCCCCCAACTGAGGGAAACATGTGTCTTTTGTGATTAAATTAATATTTAATTTTTAATGGCTTATTATTTAATTAAGTTAGTAAAGGTAAAGGTATTTTTAGACAACTATGGATGTCACAATTACATGGTCAGCATTTGAAACTGCTACACCTTCAGGATACCTCCTAATGTGAAATTCTTTACTTATAAAACCTATTTCATGTCAGGGAGAAGATGCTCAGCAGGACCGCATGAATCATGTAAGCAGTATGGGGTTGGGAAACACTATCACTGAATCATTTAAAAAGTCTGGAGAACTGTTTCACTTAGTTTACCATTTTCAAGCCCTGTTTAATATCCTGTTATATCCCCATTGGGACCAGAGTGACGTCACCAATTGTTTCCACCAGTTTACCACCATCAAACTAGAAGCCATGTTCTTTTAAAGTAATGACTAATGTTATCATGGCCAGGATGGCAGTAACGTGTCCGCTCTGGAGTATAACACTGGCCTAAGGGACCACAGGTCGGTTCACATTCCATGTTGTTAATATTTAGTAAAAATGTAAAAGTAAAAAATGTGTTGGAAACAACCCAGCATGGTGTGCACTTTACCTCTAAGTGTCAACAGCAATAATGCCACCAGCCAATTCAGCCTAACACTCATGTCAGCTAAAATGTTTAACTACAGTTTTTTATCGTAATTCAATATTGACACATAACATTATCATACTAGTTCATTTTTCTCCACGCCTATTTAATATTATATACTATATTTTTCATAATTTGCCTTTCTTGTCTAAAACCATAATTCATAAATAATGTAGTTTGTGAGTTAGCACTTTCATTTTGAAACGTAAAACCGGAAGTAATATTCAAGTTCTGCCACAAGTAGCTAGGTTGTTGTTGCTTTACAGCTGCTGAATTAGCTATTATTTTCTGCTTCTGTCGAGTTTGACACGTCGGTGACCAGCTGTCGGGTGGTGACCAGCGCTGGGACTTGGCTGAAACAAAGCCGGTTAAATTGCTCGTTAAATTTGCTGCCTCGCCCACTAGCTAACTGTTAACCTTGATAGACATTTCCACTGCTCTGCTAACAGCCTATGAAGTGCAACTAGCTAACTCAACCAAGCTAGCTGTACCTAGCACCATTACCAGTTCGCTTGAAGTAATGCAACTGAGGTATGTTGCTGTTTAATGTATCCGTGAGTTCACATATTTGATAATGTTTTTAATTACGTGTTTATTGAGGATGCAAACAGCAATGCTAGCAGCTTTAGTCGAGTTAGGTTATCTCACTTCCGCTTTCGTCTTAACGGTTTCTGTATGTAGCAAAAATATATGTTTCGCTTTTTGTATGCACAGTAGAGTTTTATATGAATGAGCTAGGTCTCCGTGTCAAGAAATGTGTTAACCTCGATGGGGGTTAAATAGTGGAGCTCCAGTCTGTTGGATGTAAACAACTGAACTGCCACTGTTAGCAGCTACGTAGCTTAGCTGGTGCTAAATCTTGTGACCTACAATCTGTCATCCATAAAGGCTTTGTCTGTTCATGCTTGGTGGGCCAATGAGGATTTTATGTTGTAATTCCCTATTAATACCTGCAGGAAATTTATTTTCTGTATTGAAAAGTATTCTAGGTTATTACAAGTGAACAATTTATTCAGTTCATTCCTCAAAAAATGTAGAAACACTAACACAATACAATATAGATAGAAATTCTCAATATAATATCTCTTGTAATTGAGATACATTACAACCTGTTGCTGTACTAGGGAGATTGTGTTTTTATTAAGATGTGTCTCTACTGCAGTCATGTTGCTCTGTCGTGTGTAGGTGTATCCATTATTGAACATCATGATGGCAGGTTCCCAGTGGGAGCTCCCTCCAGAGCTATGTTGTCGGCCCATGGCCTTTGTGGCGTTAACTGGTCTGGATGTGGTGTACAATGCGGTGCACCGGGCCATTTGGGATGCCTTCTGCGCTAACCGGCGAGCTGACAGAGTCCCTATCTCCTTCAAAGTTCTCCCAGGAGACCATGAGTACCCCAAATGTCGCACAAAGGTGAGTAGAGGATAGAGCGATCTAGATGTTCATCAACAAACAAAGACAGTATAATTTTCCAAAAAACCCCACCTATGCAATTAAATAGGATCACAGTTTCTGTTTCCTCATTTGAATATTATTGTGTCAGTGCTAAGATGTGGAAAAACACCAAAACAAAAGAGCTGTTATGTCTTCTTGTGAGGTCAGTGCTACTGTTTGCAACATGTATACCATTAACAGTTAATCTTCTCTGTGTGCCTGTGTAGAGATCATCCTATGAGTGGTACATCCCTAAAGGCATTTTGAAAACAGGTTGGATGAATAAACATCTAAACCTGGTTCCAGCTCTGGTTGTTCTCTTCTACGAACTGGACTGGGACGACCCGCAGTGGAAAGAGAAACAGTCTGAATGTGCAACTAAAGTGGAAATAGTCAGGTAGGTGTAAATTGTATTTGTCTCAGAATGGGTTTTATTGGGTGGCCAACAGTGAGAGTGTGTGTAGATGCTCTATAAATGCTAGGTCATGCAGCTCTTTACATTTTTTCAAACCATGTTTAAGTATTTAGTGACTTTAGACCTGAAAAAATATATGACCTGAGTTGGAAATAAACAGGAAAATACTTGGAAATGGACTAGGCTTTATATAACTGACACTTTCCCATAGATCACCTCTAGGGAAACATGACTGCAGTGAATTTCATCTGTGTTGTGTTTGTTTGTCTTTAGGACCAGTCTTCAGGGTAGGAACACCAAGGTGGCTGTGGTTCTAATCCAGAAAAAAACTCCTCTACCTCCAGGTAACAATCTCTATTCAATCATTTGAGGTTATACACGTGTGTCACGTCCCATCCATGTACGTTTCACTGTGTATCTACAGTATATCCAAGTCTCTCTTTCTGACTGATTACAGTACCAAATTGTATTGTTTTATATAAATACTTAAAAACCTAAAAAACATTTGAGCAGTTTGACAAGCGTATCAATCTGCTCTATTGCCAGTTTCTTTTACCTGCCAAAACACCAATTCCTTTCTTGTTTGAACAGGAGAGGACCTGGTAGCATCAGAGAGAGCGTCAGCTCTTTGTAATGCCTGTGATCTGTCTGGCAAAAGTCTCTTTGTACTGCCACACACCGACCACTTGGTGGGCTACATTATAAGGTATTTACCAATTCACTAATGCCATATAGATAAATATTTGTGCATAGATATTTTGCAATGGTCCGAATGGCATGTGTTTTACATATGACGTATGAAATAACAGGGGAACACAGTTCATTATATGCGATTTTGCATACACATTGCCACATTGATATATTATATTGATTTTGGAAATGCATTCTTATTAAATTAAACAGTTTGAATCTGCTGCAGTCTTCATTCACTAAAGTTTATCAAATGCATGTGTAACAGGTGCAGCAGATAAATACATTAAATGTATTAATAATAATTAATAATTAAATGTAAACATTGTATGTTTATTAAACTATATTTGTCCCTGGGATTCTGTAGGTTGGAGAACGCTTTCTATGAACATGCTCAGACTTACTACTACACTGAGATCCGTCGAGTCAAATCACACAAAGAGTTCCTCAACAAGACAACACATCAGGTAGGAAGACACACACACACACACACACACACACACACACACAAAGACACATCATCCCCACTAGAACAAATCAAGAATTTTGATTTTTCCATACGCTGTCCTCCTCTTTTCCTGCTCCACCTTCTGATGTTCCCAGCTGCTGTTTGTCAGACATCAGTTTAAAATTGCCTTCTTCAGTGAGCTGAAACAGGACACCCAGAATGCTCTCAAGTAAGTCTGAGCCTATAAATTCATAATTGATCAAATGAGACTTTCTTGTTTCCTGTCTGGACTTCATGACACATAATACTTTCAGCAGCAGTAAACATATAGTCTAAGACCTCCAGAAGAATCTCATATAAAACTGGATAATCTTTAAAAAAGTCTGGAAAATGGTATTGCTCATTAAATGCTGTTGTTATCAGAGGAGCTCTACTGCTGTGCCATGAAATTATAGTTTCTTATGTCATGTTTTTTGGCATCAAATATTTTGTTATCTTTTTGTTTCTTCAAATTGGAAAAAAATGAATTGGTGGCTTCTTACCTAAGCATACAGTTTTAAAGGTTCCTGGTGGGGTAGCTACATGTAGACCTGTATGTTGTATTCTGTTGTTTCTCTTATTTTGTGTGTTTATTTTTGCCCGTAGGTACTACAGAACTGCATACAGTCTTGTTCATGAGCTCAGAGCCCACGAGACCAACATATTGGAGATCAAAACTATGGCTGGATTCATCAACTATAAGGTACATCTCTGTCTGTCTGTAGGTGTTACTTGACTCAACACGTCACTCAGTGACATGGTATCTCATACACAAATGGACGAATCGATTGAGGAGGAGAGAAAGAGTGGGCACTGTACATGTCAGGCAGAAGTGTACAAAGATGATAAATAATCAGTATTGGAAATAGATGTACTTGGACCAGAATTCTATCACCAGTTTAGACAGAATACTCCACTTTTTATATTTCATCTCTATAAATACCCAGTTATTACAGATGCTTTGTCTCAATACACTTATGATTGTGAGAAATATGTTGTAAACTGTCTTCACCACACAGTTATAATTCAGTTCAGCGCACCTATAGAGCAGCTGCACCACATTAAACAGCCTACATGTCAGGGTGCAGGTTTTAATGTCTTTGATCATCATCTGTGATGTGGAACTCTCTATGCACACAGTCAGAGAAAAAGTTTGTTTGATAAAATCCTAGCGCACTACGACGGAGCGTCTGTCTTGGCGGACTCATGAGTCCCACTGTTCTCCTCTGTTTCCCTCACACATCTCTGTTTCTAGTACAGTTAGTTTTGTAGTTATTTTGAGGCGGGACTTGGTTTGTAAAAGTTTCCAAAAGTTGATATCATTGATGTTTAGGAGGTAGTCTACACCAGATAGAAGTCTGCAGTTACTGACCATTCATTTCTCTCTCTCTTTCTCTCTTGATGTCTCTCTTTTTTTGTCTCTTTTAGATCTGTCGTCTGTGTTTCCAACACAACACTCCTCTAGATGCTATAGCCCAGTTCAGGAAGCACATTGACCTGTGTAAGAAGAAGATTGGCAGTGCTGAACTGGCCTTCGAGCATACTGCATGGATGTCTAAACAGTGAGATACACACTGTATATGAATACAAATAAAGCCACGCATATACTGTGTAGTCATGAATAAATATTTATTACACCAAGAATACATGTATTAGAAACTATACAAATAAAAAGTCTTTAGTCATTTGGCTGCATGACTGAAAACAAGGCTTCTTTGTACAGTTGATAAACTTCATTTTTCTTCAACAATGAAGCAGGAGTCATGTAATATTTTTTGAGAATGATCAATTCAATTTTAATTATATAGCGCCATATCATAAAAAAGTTATCTCAGGGCACAACTTGTTCTTGTTTACATGATAGACCTGTGCACCAGGTCAGCAACTGTGCTCAACTAAAGCAATTGGAGCCAATTTGAAAAATGAAAAGGTTAGTTGGGAGACTTTGTGAAGACATTTTGGCCAAAAGCACTTTTTTTAAGCACAGTTGTTCTCCAAAGATAACGTGTTACCAGAGGAATTTTGTAGTGGGAACTAATATCTCTTCCTGATGAAGGCTGACTTGTACATTTACTGTATAATGGCCATATATCATGACCCCAAACCCAGAATGTCTCTTGATCTTTGCCTCCTACCAGGTTCCAGTCATTTGGTGAGCTGTTTGATGAAGCGATAAAGTTGGGCCTGGCTGCCATTCAGACCCAGAACCCTGGTTTCTACTACCAGCAAGCTGCCTGTTACAGCCAGGACAGGAAACAACTGGCACAGCAGCTTTGCCAGGTGATAATACTACAGCTCCTGTTACTACCTCTATTCCACCAACAAGCACTTAACTGTTACCACTATTAATTCCACTGCTGCTACTGCAGGTACTGCTGTTAGTACTGCTGCTCTTACTGCTAGCACTACTGCTACAAATAATACCATGAATGCTAGTTCTAGACTAATGTTTTCTGTTGTAGTTCTAGTAAGTGCTGCTGCAAGGTCTTTACATATTAACTCTTCAAACAATCTTGCTAAATTATGTTGCAAAAAACTGAACATGAATCATAATTACCAGCTTTCACTTGACTGAATAACAAACGAGGAAGCTTATATTTGCTATCTTACACATAAAACACCAGTTAATTGTTTGATTTGATTGGTTTGTTGTTCTAGGCTGGACCAAGTTGTCTCTCCCCCGAACCACTGGACACCCAGAGTGGAGGCCTGGACTTTTATGGCCAGAGACCCTGGAGACAAGGACACCAGAGTATGTTCATACATGCACAGTTTGTCTACTGTCCAATTAAAAAGTTTTGATGACATCTTTCTGAGCATAGCATCATGACACCCCTGTGTCTCAGACGTGGTGTTAAAAATGCTTGGGTAAAACACGACTTTTGTATGGCTGTATTTCCAGGTATTGATCCTCCAGATGCAGAGAAGGAGAAGACAGGGATTCTTGCGCTGCAGATTAAAGAGAGAGATGTACCACATTCGGTAACAGCTGTAGCTATATAAAACAACGTGGAGTGTTATTTGTATGTGATTATAGCACCTTTTAAATGATTCTGATGTTTTTTGTTTGTACAAAAATTAGACAGTCCCTGTCAAAATGTGTGCAGTTTATGTGCAATAGTTTGTATTAGTATCTACCACAAATTCAAATTCTACGTATAGTAACTTTAAATAACAATTGGAAGAGAAATCTACCCAAGCTCGAATTAAGTGTTTGTGTGTGTGTGTGTGTGTGTGTGTGTGTGTGTGTGTGTGTGTGGTCTGCTGTTTACACACAGCAGAGGAAAGGTGGTCAGTTACGTGACAGATGCACCTCATGTACCCCTCTAGCTGCTGTCAGGTTGTATTGTGCTGCTGTATTAAAACATGTCTCTGCCCCTACAGGAGCTGATAATAGCACTTCTTAGCAACGCTGTCGCCCAGTTTAAGAAGTACAAGTGTCCTCGAATGAAGAGTCATCTCAGTGAGTATAATCGTGCTCCCTTTATTCTTCCAGTGGCCCTACAGGGGTCCCAGAGGACCACACAGCAAAATGAGTAATGTTTGTCTAGTTAACACCTTTAAACATTTCATTTTTTTCTATTGCCCCCTGCTGTGTTTAACCTTGTCATCATAGGTGGAGTTTTTAACAGACGTCAGTACACAGTAAACTATTGTGTGGTTTCACATATACATACAGCAACAGAAGACAATAATTCCAAGCTTGCAAATAAAAGAAAACAACACAGTGCACCAAATGAGTGTTGGACCACTTGGTACTATATCACACAGGGGCTTACATAGGATATTTGTCTTTCACACATGAGCTATTAATTTGTTTATATTATACAGTTAGGTTTTCATTTCCCATGTACCCTTTCAAAACATTTAGTGTACACTTGAACAAATTTTGTGTTCAATTGAAAACTATGAAATACTGTATATCACTTATAGCCAACATATTGTGCCCCCACAAATGCTGTGGGGGCACAACAGTGTTGTTGTAGGCTTGTAAAATATATATATTAAATAACCAGTGTCCTACCTGGTGTAGCAGTAAATGTATTTTTTTGCATCCCACGAATATGTCCTCTATCTTCTCAGATGATAGCTTTACTGTCATGTCGTCCTCAATGTGATGATTGTTGACTACAGCCAGTTCCAAATTCTCCTCATTGCAGAAAAAACTCTTTTACTTGGGGCAGATCCGACAGGCAGAGTCAGTGCCACCTGGAGCATGTTGTACAGATTTAGATTGCTGTCCTTTTTAACAGTCTTTTGAAGATGCTTAAGGGAAACAGGTGCCACAGCAGAGGCTTTAACCCTTGTGCTACCTTGCTGGGTCATATTGACCCAGTGGCCTATTGTCTTGACCCAGTGTCTTCTCCACAGGGTAGCACAAGGGTTAACAAGCTCCATCTCTGATCCAACTTTGCGCGAAACAACTTTGTTTGTTTCATATTCAGCGATTTCTGGCCTCCCCAACCTCCCTGCAACCTATGCTTGTCATACTGCTCTCAGTATTTGTCTCCTTGTCTGTCTTCTCCGTAGTGGTGCAGATGGGAGAGGAATACTACCATGCTAAAGACTACACAAAAGCCCTAAAGTAAGTCAAAACACATGCTAGACTTGTAAAGGAAACCTCCCCGATTTTGACTTTCACATAGATGCTCAAAAAAGTCTTTTGAGGTACCAAACATGCATTTTGAAAACTGCAGTTTGTCATGAAAGAGAAAAAACTAACATTTCACAGTTTGACCAAAAGATAGATTCAGAGTGGAAGATGTACACCCTGTGTGGAAAGTAGATGGTAATGGGTGACAAGCTAGTAGAGATTGTGTTCTTAATCTCTGTTTGTTAGAAAGATATCTGAGTGTTTGTATATGTGTTATTTTGTCAGGCTGTTGGACTATGTGATGTGTGACTATCGCACAGAGCGATGGTGGGGCCTCCTGACAGCCATATTGAGCACAGCTTTGCGCTGTGCTTATCTGATGGCAAGTGTTAAAGACTACATCATATACTGCATGGAGCTGCTGGGCAGAGGTAAGCAAAAAGGTTAAACTGAGCTGTTTCTAGCCAATCAGTGCTGTCTACCTCTGGTACACTTTATATTGATTATACAAATGTACCATTTGACTTCAAGTATATTGATTTCTGTGAGATTTTTATAAGATTCCACAACTGTGGCCACAAGTGGAGATGGGTTTTGACCATTAATCTGATTTTAAAGACATGCAGTTAAATTATTTCAACGCTTCAAGCCTAGATTATTCCCCCGGCTTCCATTACAACTGAATTTTGCCATGGTCAGAGGCCATTCTTATAGCTGAACAGGACAATTCCTGCTCCTAAAAACTTTGAATCATTAAATGTGATTTTGCTGTTTGTGGACAGATGTTCTTTCCTGTCTCTCACCTGATGAAGTCTAAAGTCTAGTCCACAGGTTGAGAGCTCATTTTGTGATGGATCTGCCAGAAAATTGACTTGCTGTGTAAAACATAACACATTAAATTTCAGTGCAAAACAAAAGTAAACCAAAGCCATTACCATGATGTATGGTAGAAGAAGTAATGGTTTAGTCATGTTGTCTTCTAGCTTCAACCTTGAAGGAGGAACAAAAGTCGCGGATTGAGAAGAATCTCATAAAAGTCCTGATGGTGAGTAGAAGGATTAAATGCATGACATGTAGGTTTCATTTCAAGGGTAGCTATAGCAGTGATATAAAGGACACGTTTGTTCTTTGGGGAATCTCACAACTCTTTCTATTGACAAACTCGTAGATGACTTCACGCTTCATGCAGTTTGGAGCTATGTTGTCCATTGCAACTAGTCAAACATTTCGACCAGCAAATGATGAGCTGGGAAGTGTTTTTATTCTGATCAAAAGCATTTGAATTGTCTTGCATTTTCAGAACAAGGTCCCTGATGCTGAGCCCGAGTGTGATCCATCCTCTGTCAGTGCAGCCACGTCCTTGTGGAACGACCGCATGGCTTTGGCCGGATCAAATGAGCTCACTGTAGAAGTGCAGGACTACATCCCTTTCAGTCAGTGAACACACACTCACTCACTCAAACTCAACGACACACTCAAGAACTGTTCGTCATTTTTTACTCTCCCCCATGTTTATCGTGTACATTAAAGGAATAAAATACTGACTACAGCAATGGAAAAGATATTGGGTTAAAGATAAATATCAGAGATACATTCACGTAGCGATGCATCAACACAGCCGCCATATTGGTACAGGGAAGCCAAGCCTCCTAATTCCATGTAAATTTGTAAAGGCTGGAGGGTTGTGCTGGGTTGCAGTGTAACACTTAGGTAAGTTGCTTTTGTAGCTACAATTAAGGCACATAAGATACTGTACATCAATTTAGTGCCATGAAACAAACAATTAAACACTTTAAAGTAACATACTTATCACAATAATACATAAAGTTATAGAGCTGATTTTCAACATATCTTCAGCATCTTACTACTTTTAATAAAAATTTTAATCTTTTTTTTTTCTTTACCAGACATAAAGTTGCTTAATTTAGTATGAGGACAGTCACTTAACTTTGTTATATTTAATTTAGTGGTGTCAATTGATAATTTTTTTTAATCGAGTTAATCACAATAATAGGCTGTGATTAATCATGATTAATCACGTTTAAAATACTTTTTTTGGGGGGGGAGATAAAACAAAAGGCTTGGTGTTGGAAAAAAGAAATGCATGACAAACTAGTTAGAGGAATCAGAGTTATTTTTACTTTATTCTAACATCTCAGCTTAGTTCTGATGATTTCTGAATTAGAATCTCTTCATTAGCAGAGTAAAGTCTCGGGGAGTGCTTGGTATAGCCATAATGAATGCAGACTTAGTTAGCAGACAACGACATAAAGAACAGTTACAAAGTAACGTCTGCTACAAAGAGAACGTAAACAGCTTGCCTGTGAATTGTTTGCAAAGTAGCATCTCACTCAAATCAATGAGTTAGTTGTCGTCTTTGTTCACAGACTTCCCCCGGCTGCACTCTGCCAGTGTAGTCTGACGGACACGGCTCGGTCCTGTCTCAGTGCTAGCATCTTTGCTAACATCGGCAAAGATGTTCTTTGCCCGTAGATGGAACTTCAGACTTGTTGTGCTTCAGTGGAAAGACAGTTCATCACTGCAATATGTGCACACAACTTTGGTTTTATCTAAACCTCCATTTGGAAGCTTTTTAAAA